>PVJS01043576.1:0-17015 GCA_004027185.1 Glis glis | reverse complement strand
CCCCGGTACTGAAAAAAAAAAAAAAAAAAAAGAGAAACTAAAAATTTTAAAAAATTAAATAAATTGGACGTGGTGGCACTCGCCTGTGATCCCAGTACTTGGGAGGCTGAGACAGGAGGATCACAGGTTCGAGACCAGCCTTGGCAACTTAGGCCCTCTGCAACTTAGTGAGACCATGTTTCAAAATAAAGAATAAAATAGGGCTGGTGCTGGGCGTGGTGGCGCACGCTTGTAATCCCAGTACTTGGGAGGCTGAGACCGGAGGATCCGGGTTCGCGGCCAGCCTCAGCTACTTAGTGAGGCTCTCCACAATTTAATGAGACCCTGTTTCAAAATAAAGAATAAAAAAAATAGGGCTGGGGGTATAGCTCGGAGGTAGAATATGCCCCTGTGTTCAATCCCCAGTATCACAAAAAATAATAAAATAAAATAAAATAAAATAAAATAAAATAAAACAGCCGGGACTGGTGGCACATGCCTGTAATTCCAGTATTTGAGAGGCTGAGAAAGGAGGATTGCAGGTGTGAGGCCAGCCTCAGCAATTTAGCAAGATCCCATTTCAAAATGAAGAATAAAAAGGGATAGAGGTGTAGGTTGGAGGTAGAACATCCCTGGATTCAACTCCCAATATAAAAAAATAAATTAGTTAATTAAATAAAATAGACTTGGGGCGTGGCTCGTGGTAGGGTGCTTTCCTAGAATGTGAGGCCTCGTGTTCCATCCCCAGCACTGGGAAAACAACAACAAAAAACAGATCAATGTTTACAGATTTTATAAAAGGTCACTTAACTTCTGATTAGTATATACATACAGAAAAAGAGGTTAGAATAAATATCAAAAGTGGTTTACACTGAATGTTGACTTTATTTTAAACAATACTGGTAAAAATATCAATTATAAAAAAAATCTAGAGCTGGGTGTGGTGGCGCACGCTTGTAATCCCAGTACTTGGGAGGCTGAGACTGGAGGATCCCGGTTCGCGGCCAGCCTCAGCTACTTAGTGAGGCCCTCCACAACTTAGTGAGACCCTGTTTCAAAATAAAGAATAAAAAATAGGGCTGGGGTGTAGCTCGGAGGTAGAATGCCCCTGGGTTCCATCCCCGGTACCAAAAAAAAATCTAAACCAGGAATGGTGGTGCACACCTATAATCCCAGTACTCGAGAGGCCGAGATAGAAGGATCACAGGTTCGAGGCCAGCCTCAGCAACTTGGTAAGACCCTGTTTCAAAATAACAAGTAAAATGGGGCTGGGGGTGTTGCTGAGAGGTAGAACATCGTGGGTTCAACCTCTAGTACACAAAACAAAACTTTAGGAACTTTCAATGAGCAACAAAATATACAGAATCATTCCCCAAATCCTGACTAGAGATTTTAGCCTGATCTCATAAAATCTAAGTCAGGCTTTATTGGTCTTAGACTGATACTATAAAGTCTAAGTCATATTAGTGGCTCCTCCATGGCTTTCACCTTCTCAGCGTGAAAGCCAAAGTCCTCCTGGAAGGCCACAGGCCCCGCACCATCTACCCGTGCCCGCCCTCAGCTCCACCTGCATTCCACCACTCCGGCCACGGGGATCCTTGCTTCTCAGAGAAAGCAGAGGCCTATTCCAGCCCTGGAGGTGGAATCCTCTATCTGGAATGCTCCCTGCACGCCTGTCTGGCTCAGACCTCGCCTCCCCAGGAAAACATGGCTGGCCACGGTGCCTAAGGTGGCTCCTTCCTGGTCTCTGCCCTGCTGCACTCTTCTCGCCTGACATGACAACTTCCTGACATGGGATTTGATCACTGCCAGTCTCCCCCTGCTGTCTGGTTCTGCCCATCAGTGTGCTGTCAGCACACAGGACACCGTTACAATAGACAAGGCCCCCTTGGGCGCGAGCCATGGCGCCGGGGCAGAGCTGAGGACGCACCTGGTGCTTCTGGCGGCGCTTGCGCTCCTGCTCGATCTTCTGCTGCTTCTCCAGCTTCTCGGTGATGCGGGCCTCGCGCAGGGACTGGCGCTTGCTGCGCTTGTAGGCCTTGGCGTTGAGGGCCGTCTCCAGCGCTGTGTCCCTCCGCATGCACACCACCACCTCCTGGCGCAGCTTCGGGAGGAAGGGGAGACGCCGCGCTGTGCAAAGCAGCTCTGTGGTGCCCACAGTGACACGCACAACTGCTGCTCATACGCGGGGCAGAGGTCCAACCCCCAAAGAGTCTCATTAACTGCCTTACACAGTGAGTCTCAGGGGGCACCGGGGGCAGGGCAGGCACAGAGCTGGGTGACCACCACTCTGGACACCAAGCCAAAGGGTTTTCTTGTGCCTCGGGCCTCCAGCTTGCCCCCTGCAACCAAACATTCCTTACGGGACGTGCAAAGGTGCAGCACCCCCAGAAAGAGACACTGGCGTCTCCTGCTTCCAGCTGGTAACTGAGACCTTGGGGGCTGCACTCAGCCGTCATGTGAATGGCTCTGTCCCACCGTGGTGCAAGACACCGGGAGAAGGTGACACTGAATGAACACTGCCTCCACACACAGGTGCACTGGATAATGGCCCCACAAGTAGGCCTTCGAACCCCAGCACCCCTGGCAGCAGGAAGGGCCCCTCCCCAGAACCACAGCCACACCAGAGCCCACCTGCCTCTGGAAGTTCAGCAGCCTGAGGGCCTTGAGCTCGATGGTTGCTTTGGTTCGCAGATCCCCGGCCAGGGACCCAGGGAGGTTTTCAAGTTCCTGAATTCGGTGTGCAATGCGAGCCTGCAGCCTGGTGCAAAGAAAGGGAAAAAAGGAGAGGTGGTCAGAGCGAAGAAGCCACCTTGTCCCTCGAGGCAGACAGATCTAGCCCTGAGATTCCCTCAGAAACGATGTCAGCTACAACACAACAGAGATGTGGGCAGCCACGGAAAGAGAGTGCCTTAGGACTGGGCCACGGGGACCATGGCAAACAAGTGACCCAATGTCCGCAGCTGCTCACAGCACGCCTGCAGCCTGAGTCTGCTTCCGACACCAGGAAGGCTGGGGTCTCTGTCCTGGCCCTGGCATGGACAAGACCCGGGGCCGTGGCAGTGTAGTTATGCTGTGAACCTCAGTGTCCTTGTCTGTGAGCTGAGGAAACCCCTCAGGGCCACCAGAGGCTTGCTGTGAAGGTTAAATGAGACAGTCCCCTCAGCCTTTCCACACACATTTACAGAGCAGAGTCTCAGCACCGAATGGAGCAACAAGGGTGCTCGCTGCACTGAGGGGATAAAAGCTAAGTGCTGCAGTGACTCTGGAGTGCAGGTGCTGTGCGGATGGGGCCGGGGAGGGGCCGGGAAGGGCTTCTCTGAAAAGAGAACCCCGGCAATGAGGCCTGAGCGGCCACGAGGCTGTGTGCAGCCTGTGCGACGGCCCTGGGCAGGAACGAGCCAAACCAAACAGAGAAGAGGGAGGGAGGGCAGAACCTCGCTCGGGCAGGAGCTAAACAGACAGTTTCAACCTGGGGAATGGATAGAATGTAAATCACTGGGAAAAAGAGGCGTCGCCGCGCTGCGTGAAGGATGCAGGGCAAACCCGGGGAGCCAGGAGGCCGGCAGCAGCAGGAGGGCAACGCCGTCCCCGTGGCGGGCAGGATGGGTCCGCACCAGCGCGGCGGCCTCACCTGTACTCCCGCTCCTGCAGGATCTCCACGGGGTCCAGGCCCCGGGGCTTCTGGATGGGGGTGATGCGGCTCTGCTTCTGGTGCAGCGGTACCAAGGGCGCGGGCTGAGCGGGCTGCCCCGGGGACTGCGTCTGGGGCGGCATCACAGGCGAGGCTGCGGGCGGGACGGCGGGGGGCGCGGGCGAAGGGCGACCTGTCGGCTGGGGGGGGATCAGCTTCTGAGGGGTGCTCGTGGGGGCAGCAGCATTGGCCATGGGTCCTGGGGGGAGGCAAGCAGGAAAGACGTGTTGAACTTGGGGCCAATTCTGGGGCGCAGATGCAAAGCCCAACGGGTTGCTTGCTGCCTTCCTGCCTCTCACTAAATGCCACACCCCTTCTCTCCCAGGGTGCCCCCATCCCGTCTAGTAGAGAGCTCAGCTGCACTCCCTGGCCCCGGCCTCCACTTGACCACTCGACCCCAGCTTTGGTCCTTCTGGGCTGTGGCCTCACGGGGCCATCATTTTCCTCTTTCCTTAGAGTAGTTCCCCCATATTGGCAGTCTTGTTTTCTGTTGTTTCGGTTACCCTCAGTCAACTACAGTCTGAAAATATTAAATGGAGAATTCCAGAAACCCACAATTCCTAAGTTTTAAACTGCGTGTGGCTCTGAGTAGCCCACGCCATTCACCTCATCTCGTCTGGTGTCATCAAGCAGGCATGCTGCCATCTCCTGTCATCACAAGAGGGCTGAGGACGGCAGCGAGCAGAGACCCCATCACACCTTTCACTACAGCACGTTGTTACAATTGTCCTATTTTATTATTAACTGGACTAATTTATAAATTAAATTTTATCACAGGTAGGCATGTGAGGAAAAAACAGAGAGTGGGGGAAAAAAAGAAAAAACACAGCATAGGTAGGGAGGGGTCTGGTTCTATTTGCAACACCAGGAATTCACTGAGGGTCTTAGGGGTTACTCCACAGATGGGGGGCTCGTCAATGTCCACTGACGTACACCTCAGACTCCAAGAGGGCCGGCTGCCGAGTCCATTATCCACTGCCTCCAGGCCAAACAGATGCAGACCCTCAACCACCCTGACCAGCCAACTCCAACAGAGGAAAGGCAGACTCAGGCCTGGCCAAGGCCACCGTGGTCAGCGAAGGCAACGGGCCCTGGCTGTGCTGCAGCCTCCCACCTGCCTCCCACAGGCGGCTCCCGCAAGGCGAAGCTGTGCCCTCCGGGTGCACAGGCACCAGGGACCTGTCTGTGGCCACAGTGCTCCGGCCACAGCCTTTCCCTTGAACCTCATGGGGACCCATTCATCGTTCTCTGCTTGTTACTGGTTTAGACACCCCAAGACGACCTCAACCCACAGCACAGGGGGCAAGAATCACGGAGCAGACCCGAGCCCAAGGAGCCCACAGGAAAACGTGTGGGCTCCCTTTGGGTCAAGCAAGAGCCTTGGCCCTGCGTGACCAGGCTCACCTGGCTCAGACGTGCCGCCAAGAGAAGAGGGCACCTACCTTCAGGCCAGGGCTTCGGAGGCCCTCCGGGGGGCTGGCCGGGCATCCCGGGGGGCACGCCAGAGGGTCCCGGGGGAGGCATGTTAGGCCCTCCCATACCTGAATACAGCGGGGAGGAAAATAAAATGTGAACTGTCTTCATACTGACGCCTGCCCCATGGGCATCCCCAGCTCAAGGGACACGTGCACCCACAAGCCCTTAAGTGTGGTCCTGAGGGGAACAGGGAGAACCGGCATTTCTATGCCCCTCCCTCCCTTTCTCCCTCTCTCAGTCGGGACTGAACCCAGGGGTGCTCTACTTCTTCTTTTTTTTTTTTTTTTGGTGGTACCAGGGATTGAACCCAGGGGCGTGCTACCTCCGCACTACACCCCTGGCCCTATTTTTTTATGCTTTATTTTGAAACCGGGTCTCACGAAGTTGCAGAGGGCCTCACTAGGTAGAGAGAGAGAGACAGAGAGACAGAGAGAGAGAGCTGAGGCTGGCCGCGAACCCAGATCCTCCGGTCTCAGCCTCCCAAAGTACTGGGATTACAAGTGTGCGCCACCACGCCCGGCTGGGGTGCTCTACTTCTAAGTGTACACCCCCAGCCATTTTTATTTTTTATTCTGAAGCAGGGTCTCACTAAGTAATCACGCGTAAGACTCAAACCTGAGATCCTCCTGTCTCAGCTTCCCAAGTACTGGGATTCCAGGTGGGTGTCACCATGCCCAGCTGAGAAATGGCACTGATCCTGACAGTTGCCTGGCCTGCCTGAGCAGCCACCCGGGGTGTCCATCGCAACAGAGCCCAGGACCATCCACTACTGCTGCCCATGCTCTGCCCGACTTACTCTGAGCCTCCTCCCCACGCCGGGGACCAGGGAGGGCCTTACCATGAGGCCTGCTGTAATTTGGAGGTGCTGGTCCTGGGCCGGGGCCAGGGCCGGGGCCGGGGCCGGGGCCAGGGCCGGGGCCTGTGGCGGATACCGAGGGCGGAGGTAGTGCTGGCATCTGCTGCTGCATCCCGGACATTGGCCGCTTTCCCTGCACGGCCATCTGCAGGTGGTCAGGGAGGGGCTGCCCCCGGGCCAGCATCTTGTAGGCCATGATCTGAGCTCGGAGCTGGTGCAGCTGGTTCTGGTTAAACGGGGTCGGGCCCCGGTTCTGCTGCCCCAAGGCCTGGGGGTCGGCACCATCCAGCGGGGTCCCTCCTGGCCCAGATGACATCTGAGGGCCAGAGGACGGGCCACTGGCTGGAACTGGACTGGAGGCATGCTCGGAGCCACCCAGGGGAGAGGGGTAACCTGCAGGGAAAAGCCAGGCCGGGGGTCACTCGGCAGCACACATTGTGAGTGTTACGGCGGAGGCGGAAACCTGCTCTGCCACACCTGTACTGCCTCGTCCCCCACGACAGGGAGAGGTCGGATGGCTCGTTCCCATGAGTCACACACCCCCAGAGGGCACATGCTCGCGCTGCAGCCTCGGCCCCGCAGCCTGTGTGGCTATGCACTTGGACACACGTTTGAGTAGGTGCCGAGATTAACAGGAGGCTGTGACAGGAGATCAGGGCTCTCTCGGGGCCCGCCCTCCTGCCCCTCAGTTGTACTCCTGTGGAGCCCGAGCTTCATCTGGTACATCACTTCTCAATCGTCCCTGTGCAGCAAAGCCACCTTGAGGGCTTCGTGAGGCAGGGTCTTGGCCTGCGTCTCTAATAAGCTCCGGTGGCACTGGAACTGCGGCCTGGCCCCGCCCGGCCCCGCCCTTGTCTAACATCCCACTCTGTTCACTTTGTGCGCCCTCTGGGGCCACTCCAGGACGAAAGGGCCAGAACAGAGCAGCAGCCCAGCCCCACCAGACAGCCCCCCACGGCAGGGCCCCCCTGGGGCCCCATGAGGAAAATGGTCTCAGGACTCTGGTGCATGGCCAACACGAGGGACAAGGGACGCAGAGCAGTACCTTGGGAGTGCTGGTCCATGGGGCTGGGTGGGGGCCCCATCCCTGCGTGGCCCCCTGAGCGCATCCCCATTCCTTTCATCTGGCTGTAGCGCGGGTCATCCGACATGCCCTTCTCGTGCATGGACTCCATAGGCTGCAAGAGGGCACGACAAGGTGGGTCAGCAAGGGACCGGGAAGGGGCGACACAGCAAAGCACTGGAGATGAGGCCAACAAACGTCCACCCAACACCGCCACAGCACCTACTGAGGCGCCGTGACCACAGGCTCCGCTCCAAGGCTCGGTCACCACGGTCACCACACCTGCTCGAGCATCAAGGCCGACGCACGAAGTAAATGCCACCCAGGGGAGGACGACCACCTGGGCGTGGTGGCCAGGGAGACTGTGAGGAGGTGGCCAGAATCCCCCAAGGAAAGGACACTGGCTCAGGAGACGTTACAGCTGGAACACAGGCTCCAGTGACAAGAAGACTGACCACCAACATGGACACCGAGGATACAAATCAGAGGGACCGACAGAAGTCTGCCCACGAGGACTGTGACCATGTCAGACATCCCCCATGCCTGCGCCCGACCCACCCCCAGAGGCAGCGGCGGACCCGGGCTTCCCTCCTAGTGCTCAGCCGTGGGGAGTCCCCCAGGGCAATGGCTGGCAAAGGGGACCACACCTGAACCCTTTCTGTGGGTGCGTACTCGGCCCACGTTAGCACAAGTGTCCTGCCCTCTGGGAACTCACATGCCAATGGGTGGCAAAGCAAAGTGCACCAACAGTGCACCAAAGGGGTGCACTGTGACAGGAGGAGGGGAAGAGAGGGCCGGACAGGGTGGAGCCTCAGGATGCTGACCACACACCAGGCACAGGTCTGCCCGCCACCCCTCTCCCCAGGCCGCGAGAGCTGACCGGCAGCCTTGCCCCTGCAGACCGGAGCTCAGTGCAGGCCCCAGGGCCCTGGCAGCACCGGGCCACCTCCCAGCAGGGCGCGGACACGCGGCAGGCATCTGCCGAGCACTGGTCGGGTGTGCAGGGCATGTGAGTGGCCCAGGAGCAGGAAACTAATAGGCAAAGCAGAATGCAGGGGTCGTGCTGGAGGAGCGGCCTGTCAACTGCCGGGGGTGTCACCAAGGCTTCCCAGGAGGGAAGGGTCAAGACAGGTCTTGTACCTAAGTTAATAGAAATGTCCGGGAGATGGGGAGGAATGGAGAGGAATGTCTCCATGTGCCAGGTCTCAGAAATATCACACGCCCTCAGTTCTGGACAATCAGGAGGGCAACCACTGAGACCCAGCTTCCTTATCTACCAAATGGGTACCAGTAACTGCCCAGGCTGGTGGGTGGTGTGGGGAGACCCATTCCCAACACCCCCATCCACATCTTCATACCCCCAGGCCTCCTGAGGGCACTGACAGAAACATTACCTCTTCTTACAGATGTGGACACATATAAGGGGACACTTCCAGCAACCACTGCTCAGGGACTCAAAGGGAGGGAAAGCGATGTGTCTGCCTGCCTGGCAAAGCAGCCCTGATCAGCTCAGGTAAGAGGTCGAGACGGGCTGCCAGACAGGAGCCATGCCCTCAGCCTCCGTGAGGCCTTCAGGACACTGTCCTTAGAGTTGCCATGCAGAACAGGGGTGAGGCAGACACGGGGCCCTCCTGGCTTGGGATGGATCATGCACTAACCCCTCCTTGGTTCACGGCAGTGGGCCCTGGATGTCTGAGGCAAGCCACACACAAGGGGGCTGGAATCTGGCTTTTGCCTTAGGAGTCCAGCCTAGGGCAGGCTCAGGGGTACAGCGTGAGGGTCGCAGGGCTCCCTACCTTGTGCATCTGGTGCATGTTGTCCTGAGGGTACCCTCCAGGCCCCTGCGTCGGCATGGGGTGTCCCGCTGAGGGAGGCCCTGGGCTGGGCCCCATCATGCTATGGGCAGAGCCCGGTGAGGGGCCCGGGCTAGGGCCCAGCATGGCTCCGGGCGAGGGGCCAGGGCCAGGGGAAGGGCCTGGCCGAGGAGTCCCACCCAGGGGTGGGTCTGGAGTGGACATCTTCACGGGAGCTGCAGACGGTGGTCTCCTGCTGGAAAGAAATGCCAGTCAGTCTGGGGGTCGGGCCATGGCTGGGCAGGTCAAGGGAGGACCACGCAATGACGTCAGAATCATCCAGCTGGTGCCCTGGCGCACAGGCTCTGCCCCCAGCCTTTTCTTGATTCATTTTGGAGAGAGTAATATATTATGGACATATAGATTAATCAGAGTCCCTCTGAGAAGGGGTGGGACTCAGGAAGGGGGTGGCCTACAGACAAGACCCAGGTGTTACTGCCTCACCAGGTTCTTTAGCCTCCTGCCATCTTTGTGATCACAACAAAGAAAATGTCTCAGGAGGTCCCAATCCACTGCTCTGATACAGGCTAATCCCCCCCTTTTGTGTGTGTGTGGTACTGGGGATTGAACCTGGGGGCATTCTACCTCTAAGCTACATCCCCAGCCCTATTTTATTTTTATTTTGAAACAGGATCTCACTGGGTCCATGAACCTGCGTTCCTCCTGTCTCAGCCTCCCAAGTACTGGGATTACAGGTCTGTGCCACCATGCCTGGCTTAATCTCCCTATTTAACAATGAATAAACCAGGGGCAGTGGCCCACATCTATAATACTAGTACTTGGGAGGCTGAGAAAGGAGGATCACAGGTTCAAAGCCAGCCTCCGCAGCTTAGTGAGGCTTTCAGCAACTTAGCAAGACCCTGTTTCCAAATACAAAACAAAACAGGGCTGGGGATATAGCCTGGAAGTGGAAGGCCCCTGGTTCCATTCCCAGTTCCACATATACACAGCAGTTCTAATTTGAAGGGAGGAGATATTTCCCTGGGTAACAAGTAACAGATCAACATCCTAAATTTTTTGGTTCCAGTTTCATGGCTATTCAGAGGAGAGGGGACCAGAAACCTCAGCACAGCAGGAACCAGCGGCTGGTGTTCCAGGCAAGCCTGAATAGAGCCGGTGCCGCATACCTGTGGTCCTAGCTATTTGGGAGGCTGAGGCAGGAGGATCCTGAGTTCAAGGCCAACCTTGAAGTCAGGGACAGAGAGGCCATGTTTCAAAAAAGAAAATATCCCAGACAGAAGGAACCTGGCATCAACAAACCCAAAAGTGCTCCATTGAGGAAGCATTTCTCCAGGATCCCCGATTTCGCCCTCAGCTCAAGGAGCCTTGGGGACCAGACCTCAAACAAACCTGCCGAGAGCAGAGCAGAACCCACGTGCCAGGCCCACAATCCCTCCGCACAAATCCAAAGCCCCGTAAGCACAGGGGAAACTGAACTTTTTTAAAAAAAAATAAATTTGAAGCCAGGCACTGTGGTGCACACCTGTAATCCCAGTACTTGGGAGGCTGAGACAGGAGGATAGTAGGTTTGAGGCCAGCGTGTGGTCATTTGGCCAGACCCTGTTTCAAAACAAAAAATGAAAAGGGCTGAGAGTACGCAGAACACCTGGGTTCAATTTCCAGTACCAAAAAAATTAACAAAACAAGTAAGTTTGAAATCAATCTGCGTGGAAACAGAATCTGCACTGATTCTGCTGCATGTGACACTAATACCTTCCGCTACAGAAGCGGGTCCCACTGGACCCCGAGGTGCCACCCCAGGCCCTGCCTGTGCCGGCAGACCACGCCCTGTATTCACTTTCCTGAAATGCTGGCACCAGAGTCAAAAGCCACCAGCCAAGGGGTGCCTGGAGTCCCATTCTACAAAAGGGACCGAAGGGCCCTGGATGTGGCAATGGCAGGGTGGAAGACACTGGCTCCTCTTCCTCCCCACCACCCCCCTCTCACGCCTATAACAGGCGAAAGAGACCAGAGCACAGCCACAATGCGAGGTCTGCGCCCGGCAGCAGCTTAATAGCTTTTTTCACACCTACAGAAAGGTCTTCATTCCAAAACAAGCCAGCTGAAAAGATAGCCACAGCGCCGGCTATCTGGTCGTCATCTTTCCCCAGTGAAGCAGACACACTAATGAGCACACACTAAGAACACCCTGAAATCACAGCTCCCCTAAATGTACTCTGTACTTAGCATTAGAGCTCCCCCCACCGAATCATACGCCACTGCCACAGCCTCCAGAAACAGCTGCCACTCGCAGTGACACCAACTTCATCAAAGACACGTACGTACAAGCTCACTGAAGATGCCTCCTAAAAAAAAAGATTGCGGTGGCGCACGCCTGTCATCCAGTGCTTGGGAGGCTGAGACTGGAGGATCGCAGGTTCACGGCCAGCCTTAGAAACTTAGGCCCTGTTTCCAAATAAAGAAGAAAATAGGGCTGGGAGTGTAGCTTGAAGGTAGAATGCCCCTGGGTTCAATCCCCAGTACCGCAAAAAATAAAAAAAAAAAATAAATATAAATAAATGGCTGGGGGTGTAGCTTGGAGGTAGAATGCCCCTGGGTTCAATCCCTAGTACCAAAAATAAAAAAGATTTCTCTGCCCAAAAACTGATGGCAAAATCTACCTTAATTTTGTACTAAAGACAGAACACAGGGGCATTCTACCTCTGAGCTATACGCCCAGCCCATTTTATTTTGAAAGAGGGTCTCACTAACTTGCTGAGATCTCACTAAATTGCTGAGGCTGCTCTGAACCTGCGAACCTTCTGTCTCAGTCTCCCAGTACTAGACCATAGGCATGCGCCCCCATACCTGGCTCAACATCTGTTTTTGAGACGCACAGACTTTGCTTCACTAGAGGCTGTTGAAAATGGCATTTGCAGCGGGGCACGGTAGCACATGCTTTGAATCCGTTTATGGGAAGCAGAGACAAGGAGGATCCCAGATTGGAGGCCAGTCTCAGTAACTTAGTGACACCCTGTTTCAAAATGAAAAAAGGGCTGGGGTGTAACTAGGAGGGAGAAACCCACCTGAGTTCAATCCCTAGTCACATACACAGAGCTACTTCAGCCTGGGCACAGTGGCACACACCTGTAGTCCCAGCTACTTGGGAGGCTGAGGCAGGAGGAGGCCCGGTTCAAGGCCTGCCTTAGCAACTTAGTCAGACCCTGTCTCAAATAAAATAAAAAGGAGTGGGGATGCAGCTCAGTGCTAGAACTCAGTGCTAGAGCTCAGTGCTAGAGCTCAGTGCTAGAGCACATGCACAGTATGCTCAGGGTTCTGGGTTCAAGTCCTTTTTTATTTTTTTTTTTTGTGGTACTGGGGATTGAACCCAAGGGCATTCTGCCTCCAAGCTACACGCCAGCCCTATTTTATTCTTTACTTTGAAACATGGACCCACTAAGTTGCGGAGGGCCTCACAAATTGCTGAGGCTGGCCACGAACTTGTGATCCTCCTGTCTCAGCCTCCCAAGTACTGGGATTACAAGCGTGCACCACCACACCCGGCTTAGGTTCAATTCCTAATACCACAAAAACATACAAACAAAAAAGCAACTACAAACACCTCCTCCCCTCTAGCTTCCCACTGTCACAGATTTGCGGTGCTTTGCCTTCAGCAAGCTCCTCTCCGCCAGCTACCACGCTGATGCTGAGGGAGGATGGTCACTGAGAGCTCCGGCTGACCATGCTGATGCTGAGGGAGGACTGTCACTGAGAGCTCCGGCTGACCACGCTGATGCTGAGGGAGGACTGTCACTGAGAGCTCCGGCGACCACGCTGATGCTGAGGGAGGACGGTCACTGAGAGCTCCGGCTGACCACGCTGATGCTGAGGGAGGACGGTCACTGAGAGCTCCGGCTGACCACACTGATGCTGAGGGAGGACTGCCCCACCGAGAGCTCCAGAAGGCAGATGCTGTGGTTTTGAGTGTGTCCCCACGAATTCCTGTGTGTAACCTTAATTCCCAAGTGGCATGTTGGGAGTTGAGGCCCTATGAGAGGTGACTGCTTCACAAGCGTGTCCCTGTGAATGGATATTGGCATCACGGTAGCAGCAGATTGTTACAAATGCGAGTGCACCCACACGCTGTCGCCTTTCCACCATGAGACACTGCAGCAGTAGAGCCTTCGCCAGCACGCTGTCGCCACACCCTTGGACGTCTCAGCCTCCAGAACTGTGAGCCAAATGAATTTCTTGCCTTTATAAATGACCCTGCCTGCTGTATTCCGTTACAGTAACAGGAAGGAGACGGGGACACTGTGGAGCCGGGTGTCACTGCCTGCAGCAAGCTGCCCACCCAGAGAAACGAACAAGCTCAGCCAGGAACTGCAGAAGAAGAATGGGCTCTGAGGGGGGACACCCTTCTCACCCCCTCACTTCCTCCCCATCACCAAACATCCCTCCTTTTTCCAAATCAAAGACGTGGTATTGAGCCGGGCATGGTGGCGCACGCTTGTAATCCCAGTACTTGGGAAGCTGAGACTGGAAGACACGGGTTCACAGGTAGCCTCAGCTACTTAGGCCCTCAGCAACTTAGTGAGACCCTGTTTCAAAATAAAGAATAAAAAATAGGAGCCGGGCGTGGTGGTGCACGCTTGTAATCCTAGTACTTTGGGAGGCGGAGACCAGAGGATCCAGGTTCGTGGCCAGCCTCAGCGCTCTCTCTCTCTCTCTCTCTTTCTCTCTCTCTACTTAGTGAGGCCCTCCACAACTTCGTGAGACCCGGTCTCAAAATAAAGTATAAAAAATAGGGCCAGGGTTGTAGCGCAGAGGTAGAACGCCCCTAGGTTCAATCCCCAGTACCGAAAAAAAAAAAATAGGGCTGGGGGTGTAGCCTGGAGGTAGAATGTTCCTGGGTTCTATCCCCAGTACCGCAAATAAATAAATAAATAAATAAATAAATACATTTAAAAATAAATAAATAAAAGACGTTATTTTCAGCAAATTCCTTGGGGTCCCGAGATGATCTCAACATGCGTTTGCAGCTGCAGGGGCTTCTATAGTGCCGCCGGCGCCCAGCAAGTCCTTCTAAGAGAAGCTCCTTGGAGACCAACTTCACATAGGAGGCCACACCTCCCAGGTGACAGAAGAAAAGGTCAAAGGGACACAGGAAAGGGCCAGAGCAGCTGGCACCTGTGTCTGTCTGGGAGCCGGTGCAAAGGTGTGTGGCCCTTGAGCTGGGTGCACCTGGGGTCTCCAGAAGCAGGGAAGAGAGCCTCGGCAATCCCTGTGGGCAGCCGCAGGCATATGACGGGAAGTAATACTACTCTGTGAGCACACCTGTAATCCCAGTACTTTGGAGGCTGAGCCAGGAGAATTGCAGGTTCAAGGACAGCTTCAGTAATGTGGCAAGACTCTCAGCAACCTAGCAAGATCCTGTTTCAAAACAAAAACTAAACCAGGTGTGGTGGCACACTCCTGCAATCCTAGTACTTGGGAGGCTGAGACAGGAGGATCACAGGTTCAAGAACAGTCTCAGTAAGTAGTAAGACTCTCATCAACCTAGCGAGACCCTGTTTCAAAATAAAAATAAAATATGGCTGGGGGTGTAGCTGAGAGGTAGAAAGCCCCTGGGTTCAATCCCCAGTACCACACACAAAAATAAATAAATATAAAAATAAAAAGGGCTGTTGGTGAAGCACAGAGGTAAAATGTCCCTGGGTTTAATCCTCAGTACAAATCAAACAAAAGGAGATCTGAACTGATGATGCAGGGCATTCCACCTGTGAACCCCAAGATGACAGATGAGGAGACACAGTGGTCTTAGGGAACACACGGAAATGGCTTATTTCTAAACGCAGCTGCACTTCCCCCAAAGCTGACCCCAGCAGCATTTTCCTTGCAATATAATTAAGCAGCCAAAACCCTGCCCTACATTAAAAGGAAATACATTTTAGAAACTAAAAATTCATGTCATGATGATAAATTTCAATGCATTCTCAGTTCTACCTATACAGTAGATCAGCCAAGTTGTTACCAAGTATTATTTTTAGCACTGGGAATTATGTTTCATTTTATTCACAGGAATCTCTCCACTTTTTAATTTTCATTCACTTGAAAACCACTTAAGAGCAAACCAGAGGACCTAAGACAACCAGGATGGGAGTTCCCTCTAATCCAACAGGGAGAAGCGGGGTCTGTACTCCAAGAACACAAACGCCACCCCATCTGTCTACTGGATGGGTGTGTTTCAGAGGCAATGACCGTGACCCAGGCATGATGCAACCCAGCACACACACACACATCAAGTACCTGCAGCAGCCAGGCAGCGCACACCTGTCATCCCAGTACTTGGGAGGTTGAGACAGGAGGATTGCAGGTTCAAGTACAGCCTCAGCAAGTAGTGAGACTCTCATCAATTTAGTGAGATCCTGTTTCAAAATAAAATAACAAAAAAAAAAATAGGGCTGGGGGTATAGCTCAGAGGCAGAATGCCTCTGGGTTCAATCCCCAGTACCAAAAAATAAATAATTAAATAATAGGGCCAGGTGCATGCCTGTGATCCCAGTACTTGGGAGGCTGAGACAAGAGGATCATAGTTTAAGATCAGTCTCAGCAACTTAGCAAGGCCCTCTGCAACTTAGACTCTGTTTCAAAATAAAATAGTGCTGAGGGTATGGCTCAGAAGTAGAATGCTCCAGGGTTCAATCCCCAGTTCCACAAAAAAATAAGTAAATAAATAAATAATAGTTTGTTTGGGGTACTGGGGATTGAACCCAGGGCCATTTTATCTCCAAGTACACCGCCCAGCCCGATTTTGTTTTTTATTTTGAAACTGGGTCTCACTAAGTTGCTGAGGACTTCACTGAGTTGCAGAGGCTGGCCTCTAACCTGCGATCGTCCTGTCTCAGTCTCCCAGGTACTGGGATTATAGATGTGCACCACCACACCCGGCTAAAAAGTAAATAAAATAAATGAAATAAAATATGGCTGGGAGTATAGCTCAGAGGTACTGAATGCCCTTGGGTTCAATCCACAGTATCACAAATAAATTAATAGATGACAGACAGACAGACTGTGCCTACAGTAATCGGTGGTGTTGCTACCCCATGCTCCCTGGAAAACACTGATGGCCTCTATCCTTTTTCTTGTTGGAGGCTGGTCAAGCCCCACTAGATCTGCTGTGTGGAGGGAAGTCTCCCACACAGGGACACACAAAGGCCAGGAGTAGCCAAGAAGCCGGGTGTGGTGGCGCACGCTTGTAATCCCAGTACTCGGGAGGCTGACACAGGAGGATCACAGGTTTGCTACCAGCCTCAGCTACTTAGTGAGGCCCTTTGCAACTGAGTGAGACCCTGTTTCAAAATAAAGAATAAAAAAATAGGGCTGAGGGTGTAGCTCAGAAGTAGAATGTCCCTGGGTTCAATCCCCAGTACTGCAAAAAAAAAAAAAAAAAAAAAAGGAGTAGCCAAGAGAGGGCAGACACAGGACCCAACCTACCAAGTGCCACTCAGACCCTCCCAGCCACCCCGGCAGGAGACTTATCAGCCCTCAAGTAACGACTGAGCACCAACTGTGCCAAGCAGGCGACAGAGTTCCAGTCTGGTGAAGTGGACAACCAAAGGACAGAGACCAGCCCACAAATAGGACACAATGTCACATCGGGTGACAAAGTCACCAGGCAGGTTAACAGGTACGCTTTCAAACATGATGGTAGAGGACGGCTTTAGTAACAGGGCGACTCTGAACAGAGATTGGAAGTGAAGTGGTGGGGGCTGTGTGGAGGGAGAGGGACCCAAAGTGCAAAGGCCCTGAGGTGGCACTGTGACGGGCACAGCGGACAGGGGCCAATACACCGCTTCTCCACACCCTCACACAACCGTTGTGACACCAACTTCAAAACAAAACAGTTTTATCCTATGATTCTCTCAACACAGAGCACATCTGTGACCAGATGTGGGGTTTTTTTTCCTCACATCAAGCAATTCTCCAAGTCTCTGAACACCAGCTAGGGCTCTGCAATTCTACAATTCTCCCAGTCTCTGAACACCAGCTAGGGCTCTGCAATTCTACAATTCTCCCAGTCTCTGAACACCAGCTAGGGCTCTGCAACTCTCCAATTCTCCACGTCTCTGAACACCAGCTAGGGCTCTGCAA
>PVJS01043575.1:0-17016 GCA_004027185.1 Glis glis | reverse complement strand
CTGCTGTCATGTGAAATTACCTTTCCAGAGAGGTGATAGGTGAACTGACTTTGCTCTGGAAAAAACACACAAAGAATTTATTGTCTATCAATAATTTTTTAAATGAAACTATTTACTTATTTATTTATTTTTGGTAGAGGGAATTATTTGGTCAGTTCATGCATTCTCTGGTAAATAACTTTTTTCTACCAACCGAGTCTGTCAAGATGAAAATGCTATTTCATATCAGTGTAGTAAAAAGTCATCATAGTGTCTACTAATATGTAATGCTAATATAACAATAATGTATCCACTATAATGTCTCAGAAAAGAGACTAAACAACTTCTTTTTCTTTCTTTTTTTATTTTTTTACTTTTTGGTAGTGGGGATTGAACCCAGGGGCATTATACCCCTGCCCTTTTTATTGATTTTGAAACAGGGCTTCACTTAGTTATTAAGGCTGGCCATGAACCTGCAATCCTCCTGTCTCAGGCTCCCGAGTACTGGGATTAAAGACTTGTGCCACCACATGAGGCTAAACTTCTTAAAGTACATATTTTATTACTCACAATGTCCCCACAAGTCAGGTATTATATTCCCATATTTGTAGATGAAGACAATAGTCTGAGAGTAACTCCCTTTTTATATGTCACAGTCTCCATTTGAACGTTGGCCTGTGTGAGATAAGTAAAGAAACACAGCTATTAAGTTCAAAGTGCAGGTCATACAATCTATTAGTTTTCCTTCTCTTGAAACTCAGTTTGTAGAGGTATAGATTAGAAAGAAGTCAGTTTTGTACCTTTTAATTCTGCATACCTGTGCATTTTTTATTTCGAAACATCCCTTTTCTCCCAGGACAATTTTTTTTTACAAAGCAATTTGTCCTTATACTAATTAGAATGACATCTGTGACTTTTTCTGTTTTGTATCCATTCTTTCTTTTATGGCATTCGATGCTTTTATTATCCACTGATGTTTGAGTAAACGAAAGACAATTGCAGACTTCAATGAATTCTTTAGAAGCATAAAAACATCCTACAGGGTCGTGTTTTGGAACAGCATTCAAAAGATTTGTGGCTTTAATCAGGTTTTTTCCTTTGTATCGCCACTTGGCTTGAAGTTTTACATGAACAAAATGCCATGTTGGCAACCCCAGTAGCTCGTTAGCTACTCATTTCTGCTTTCTCTGCATTGTTTTGCTGTCTGCCCATCAAAATTCAATGTGCAGCCGTGGGCCCGTTGAAAATAATCTGGCAAGATATCATTCAAAAGCATACATTTGAAAGTACTATGGATTAATCAGGGATGGAAAATACAAAAACACATTCAGCATTTTATCGTTGGTTAATTTTAAGAGTGGAAGACAAAGCAGGTGTTTATGCATTTCAAGAAAACAGAGACCCATTCTGCTTAGCACAACACTGGAGAAAGCAGATAATTTGCTTGATGATTTTTGGTTAACCTATAGATATGCATATATTTCATATTTCAAAATCTACTTTTCTTTGTACAAATTTAAGAGATTAAACCAGCCATATCACCTATGGTAGGAATGCATTTCAGCTGTTAAAACAGTCTATCTATAGCAGATTCTGTTTTTTTCATTGTAAATTTTTTTAGTTACTGTGTTTGAATTGGCTTAACCCTAGTTCTCAAGTGACTGTTTTTTCCTTTTACTCTATATTAACTATAAATTTAAGTTAAAATGCATAGATTCCTACCTTCTGGCAAATTAATCTCTAATGTTTTTATTTCATTGATAAATAATACACATGTATAATAAACAGTGAATGGTCAGCATTGTTTTCATTTTGCCTTGAGGAGCAAAAATATGTTTCCCTAGGAAGATTAAATAAAATATGAAATAAGTTTATCAGCTCAAGTATTTCCATCAGTTTTAAATGGAGCCCCTTTTGAAAGGAGGAAGGAGCCTGAGCCAGTGATATCCACCGGCATTGCTCCAAGCAATTGGATGCCTGTGTAATAGGAGTGTCTGAAAAAAATCCTTGTCTTGAATTTTAAGATCAAAGCTCTAAAGCTGAAATTATTAGGCGAGCAGCATGTGACATCATAAGAAGTTGCTAAATACATTCATGGAGGAGTTTTTATTTTTTATTTTTATTTATTTATTTTTTTGCGGTACCGGGGATTGATCCCAGGGGTGTTTTAACTTCGAGCTACACCCCCAGCCCTAGTTTTTATACTTTATTTTGAAACTGGGTCTCACGAAGTTGCGGAGGGCCTCACTAAGTAGCTGAGGCTGGCCGCGAACCCGGATCCTCTGATCTCCGCCTCCCAAGTACTGGGAATACAAGTGTGTGCCACCACGCCCGGCCCATGGAGGAGTTTTTAAAAGATAGGATAATTAATTCAGTGAATATTAACCCTCAGCATTGCCAATCTCCATTTGGAAGGACATTGATAAGAATTACTAATATAGAATGCATGGCCTAGTGGGGAATTGGCTACCCTTAGTCATTTCTCCATCCCTATCCCATAAAAGATTGGAGAAGAGAAATTCTACAGGAATCTCAAATGTGTTTGACCCTGTTGGGTTTGGTGTGTACAAATGAATATGAATAATGTCAGGGAAAAATACAAGTTTTGTGGGACCTGAAACTTACGCAATACAGAGAAATGCTCTTTAAATTACTTTTGCAAATGTCATAAACTTTGTGTAAGCATATTTGTAAGGCCTGTGTCAGGAATTTGGAAAGGTAACCTGCAAGATACCCTGAAGTTCAAACTTTTTAATATCATGTTAAATCTACTTCTAATATAAACTAATATTTACTTCCTACTTTCTGAATGCAGAAGTATGGGAATTTGGAGGTGCCTGAGAATAATGCCTTAATTTTCTACAAGCTAACTGCATATCAGAGGAAGGAGCTGGGTTTCCTAAGGTGAATCTTGACCAAGAAAGCTGCTTGCTGGAGAGGAGGTCACTATAACATTAAGAAAATCTGGAGCCAGCCATGGTGGTACACACCTGAAATCCCAGTACTTGAGAGGTTGAGACAAGAGGATCGCTTGTTCAAGGACAGCTTCAGCAGCATAGTGAGACTCTCAGCAACCTAGCAAGACTGTTTCAAAGCAAAACAATAAAACGGTGGTATAGCTCAGAGGTAGAATGTTGGTTCAATCCCAAATATCACAAAAAAAAAAGAAGAAAGAAAGAAAATCTGGATCTGGGTTGTAGCTGGGTGTGGTGGTACTGGCCTATAATCCCAGTTCTTGGGAGGCTGAGGGAGGAGGATTGCAGGTTTGAGGACAGCGTGAAGTACCTTAGTGAGACTGGTTTACAGTAGAAAAAACATAAATAAATAAAAATGGTCGGGAGTGTAACTCAGAGTTAGAATGCCCCTGGGTTCAACACCCAGTACCAAAAAACAAAAGAAAGAAAGAAAAAGAAAAGAAAAGGGAAACCTAGAATATGATACACTATGACCAGGATCTCAGAAATAAATTATTGTAATTAAATCTCTGTTCTCCTTTACCTCCTTTGAGGAAAATAAATTAGTGAAGTATCAAACCATAAGAAACTGAGGCATCTCAAACACAAAACAAAACAAAAACACCAAGAACTACTACATATGTGTCATATAACAGAAACAGTGCTGGCAATTGCTAGGATGAAGGGTAAGACAACAGTCTGTGTCCAACAGAACACAGCCAGACAGGTGCCAGTGTTTCAGCCTTTTACCATTCATCCTCACCCCGACTGCCCTTTCCACTGTTGCCAGAGCTAGAAAATGGAAAGAGGCTGAGGGAGGAAGGAGAGGAGAGAGTGGAAGATCAGACCACATGTTCCTATTCATATGGAGTTAAAGGGTCTTTGAGATTCAACTTTGATTTTACATAGGACTGAGCCATTTAGTAGTAAAAGTGAGTTGCAACTGTGAGGGAAGGGATTGTTCTGTATCTTAATGTTTTCCAAAAGATTAAAATATTAAGAGTATTGAATGCTGAAGATCCAACACAGTGTATTGAAAGAAAATAGAGAAGGAAGCCCTTTTTTAATTTTTTAGTTCTGGATGCTCAATAAACAAGTTCCATTTATGTTTAGTCAGTTAATAGTGATGACTTTAGCTAGCTGGACTTCACCTTCCCCTCATGGGCCTGTTTCCAGGTCACTGGAGTGAATATCTTAGTCTGTATTCTTGATAACATAAGACACCTGAGGTAAGACAATTGGCTTTACAGAGCAAGAATGAGTGTAATTATGTGACAGCTTTTCTCCAAACATGAAGGGAAACACTGGGTATATGCTTACTAAGACCCTACAATATTTTGTTTTCATCTGGTGTTCCAGTTTATTTTGTTACCTTAACAGAATACCACAGACTGAGTAGTTTATAAAAAATAGAAATTTATTTGGTGCATGGTTTTGGAGGCTGAAAAGTCCAGGAGTATGACACCAGCACCTGGTGAGGGTCATCACATGATAGAAGACTAGATACGCCCATGTGAGAAGAGAGAGGGGCTTAACGTCTAACAAACCCCCTTGCGGGATAACTAACCAGCTCATGGGAAAAGGTCATTATCCATGCAGGAGGGCAGAGCCCACAGACCTAATCTGCTCTTAACATGTTATGCTGTTACAATAACAAATTTCCACATCAGTTTTGGAGGGGACACTAAAACCAAGGATCTGGGATGTATTTAATTAAACTTGCTTGAATTATTTATGTTATACAAAATGTTTTCAAATATTCCAAAGTCCAGACGCTCAATCTAAATGTGGAAATAGGCATACACAGAGACATTGCCAATTGTTTAGTTTTTATTTTGTTTGTTATCATAGATGGATTAATTTAATTACCATTTTAAGAGTTATTTCCTTCAAGCTGGGGCATGGTGGCACATACCTGTAATCCCAGTACTTGGGAGGCCGAGACAGGAGGATCACAGATTTGAGGCCAGTCTCAGCAATTTAGCGAGACTCTCATAAACTTGCACAACCCTGTTTCAAAATAAAATTAAAAAGGGCTGGAGGTGTAGCTTGAAGGTAGAATGACCCTGGGTTCAAGCCCTGGCATTAAAAAAAAAAAGGATTTCCTCCAGAATATTCAAATTTTTGAAGAAAGCCATTATTTGGATCTCCTCACCCCATGTCTTTTTGTTTGTTTGCTGTGGTACTGAGGGTTGAACCCAAGGCTGTTATATCACTGAGCTACACCCTCAGCCCTTTTTATTTATTCATTTTTATTTATTTATTTATTTATTTATTTATTTATTTATTACCGGGGATTGAACACAGGGGGGTTCTACCTCCGTGCTACACCCTCGGCCCTATTTTTTATACTTTATTTTGAAACCGGGTCTTACGGAGGGCCTCACTAAGGAGAGAGAGAGAGAGAGAGAGAGAGAGAGAGAGAGAGGGAGAGAGAGAGAGAGATAGACAGGGAGAGAGAGTGAAAGAGCTGAGGCTGGCCGTGAACCTGGATCCTCCAGTCTCCGCCTCCCAAAGTATTGGGATTACAAGCATGCGCCACCACGCCCGGCTATTTATTCATTTATTTTTAATTTTGAAATACTGTCTTGCTAAGTTACTACCTGCTGTCTGGCCTCAAACCACTGATTTCCTTTCCTCAGCCTCCCAAATACGGGATTATAGGAGTATGTCACTGCCCACGATTTCCTATGTTAAAAGTAAAAAAAATAAATAAATAGAAAGCCCCAAACAAAAAACAACCCCAAACATAAAACAATTGGGAATTTTGAATTGGAGTGGCAAATAATGTCATAGAAAAGTATAAAAGCCTGAAATTTGAAAATTAGCTCTACCTTTCTAATTTGATACATTAGAATCTATAATAAGTTCAATTTCGAGTTTTAGGTTTTAATTCTCGACTGTTGGGGAAAGGCGACTGTCTCTTAAAAGTCCTAGGGCGGTGTGTAAAATTAGTTGTGACTTTAATTTGGGAAACTTGCAGCATCTTCTGAATCATTCTCGGAGCTTCTGTTTCTGCAATCCTCTTTTCTCTCTTATTGTAAATTTTATATAGTTCTTCTGATCTTATCATGCAATGGTATAATGTGTCATAAACTTAATTATTGCAGCGTTTGGTGCAGATAAGTTTAATGTCCACAACCTGGGTCTGTTTCAAAACCAAGAGATACTCAAGACCATAAGAAACATCTTGCCGAGCATGGTGGTGCACACTTGTAATCCCAGTACTTTGGAGGCTGAACGCTGAGACAGGAGGATCGCAGGTTCATGGCCAGCCTCAGCAATTTAGTGAGGCACACTGCAACTAAATGAGACCATGTTTCAAAGTGAAAAATGAAATATAGGGCTGGGGGTGTAGCTCAGAGGCAGAATGCTGCTGGGTTCAGTCCCCAGCATCTCTCTCTCTCTCTCTCTCTCTCTCTCTCTCTCTCTCTCTCACACACACACACACACACACACACACACACACAGTATATGCTTACCTTTTTTCCCATTCTATGTTGCCATTTTAGGGTAAAAGAAAGTGACAGGGAGTCACAAGTCCTAAGTGAAAAACAACAAAATGAAGTGGCCTGACACTGAATTCTGTTTGTGGCCATCCTAGATTAATTTTTTCTAGTACCACTTACCAACCCTGAGGGTTTGCTGGGCGTGAAGCAATAGGAAATGTAAAGACTAATGAATGTGGGAGGCAAAGCAGACCTCTATTCTTAAAATATATATAAATTTAAAACATCTAAACTTCCATGCCAGCAAGGATGGAATAGCAGGGACAAGGTTTGCTGTATCAACTGTAACCACCCAAAAAGAATAAAATACATGAAACACCAATTTGCAGGACACTGAACATCAGATTTGTTATCAATGCCTTTGTTAGGCAGTGATTCCTGAATGACTAGAAAACAAAACAAAACAAAAATAAAAAAACCAATAACAACAATAAGCTGAGATTTCTGACTCTGCAGCTCACAGCCTGTGCTTTTTTCTAGTCTGTGGTGTAGGGAGAGGGAACTCAGGTAGAGCTTAGCCATTTTTAGGAGTTGAGAAGAACGGGGTGTCTAGAAAGCTCAAAGGCACTCAAGTTCACAGGGCAAAATAGTGGAAAGAGGACAGACATAGAACTTTGGAGATCTATAGAATCTATAGTCTTCAGCTGGTTATATATCAACTAATGTCCACAAGGGGAAAGAGCCACTCAAAAGGATTAGGCATAATGGTAGCTGGAAATTACACCAAGTCAGGGACAGTTCTTGTTTACACCAGCCAGAGAAGAAAATCTCATAATTCATGAGGTATTACATAAAATATTCCAAAATGCTTTGTCTCACTATTGGGACAAAATTAGCTCTGGATTAAAATTTGTTCTAGATCTGCTTATCAAGATTTAAAAGCAAGACTTGAGAAGTTGAATCTATTTTCATGTAACTTAGTCATGCTCAGAACAAAACTGATATATATTTATAGGAATACAAAGCATTTAGCACCAAATAATGTGAAATTCAGTTTCTAGCATCCAACAAAATAAATTTCATAGTTTCTCATATCCAATCAAAAGTTACCAGCCATTTAAAGAAGCAGGAAAATATGATCTATAAAAAGAAAAAATTCAATCAAAGACATTAAAACAGCTATTAAAACTATATTCCATATGTACATGAAGCTAGAGGAAGATCTGAACCAGTGGAGATGGGGTGATATTAAAAAGACCCCAGCCAAGCTTCTTGACATGAAAACTATAATATCTGAAATGAAAAGTACACTGAATAGAATTAGATGTGAGCTAAATATCAAGGAAGAAAGATTAGTGAATTTGAAGACATAACAATAGAAACTATTAAAAATTTAACAATTGGTCTTAAAAGAAAAGAGTGTCAGGTGGGGGTCATCTCAATAGCGGTATTGGGGGAGACAAAGAATAGTTGAAGAAACAATGGCTACCCATTTTCCAAATTTGATGAAATCTATAACCCAATGTATCCACATATTCAAGAAGCTCAGTGAATCTTAAAGGGGGAAATATGAACAAAATTACACCAAGTTAAACTGTATTTAAATTAACTAAAAACATTGATGAAGACGACAATCTTAAAAGCAACCAGAGGAAAAAAGACACATATATGTTCAGAGGAATAATGATAAGCAACAGGTTTTTCTTCAGAATCAGTGCAAGCCAGAATACAGTGGAACAACGTCTTTAAAGTATTTTAGTATTTATAGGGGGTGGGGGAGGAGTAAGCAAAGACCATACTTCAAAAAAGGAGGAAAAATCTAGACTTTTTTCCATATTCATTAAAGTTCATCACCAGACAATCCACATCGCATAAAATGTTAACCAAATTCCATACAGAGGAGCAAAAATGGTACCAGATGAAAATCTGGAGCTACACTGTCAACCAAGATAAAATCAACATAACTGAGAACAAAGAAGAACCTTTATTTGTGGCTTTTTAGGACTGCAGTCTGGGAGACACCAAATTCAGTTTAAAAAAAATGTGTTCCCAAGTTTTACAAGATGGTGGATGTTTTTATAGCTTAAACCATAAGAGAGATTCTTAATTACAAATCTTGTTTGTCAAGAATTGTGGTCAGTACATCAAAGGCCAAACTGTCTTGTAGAGAAGGCATTAGGCATAGTCTTGGGAATGGAGCAGGATAGTTTCACAAACTGCTACATAAACTAGTGAATTTTATTCCAGAAATTGATTTTTGACCAGTTTACAAGGTCTACATCTACCTTGGTGGGTACGTGCAAATAGTTCAGTTCAAAAGTTCAGCTGTGGATGTACCTGAAATCTTGTTTAACGAGGCTTCCTTACTCCATTTTAAACATACTAACCCAGTGCCCAGTGATACTACACTTTGATTTTGTTCCTTGACAATATGACATGTGAAGAACACAGAAATAGTAACATTAGTACATATTTTTAAAATCCCTTTTATTGTACTTACTTTTTTGCATCTCTGTACCAGTGTCAATGCAGTCAATATAAAGAAACTAGAAAGCACAAATCATAAATTATCTAAGAAAATACAAATCATGTTCAGACTTGTAGAAATTTCTAAGTTAATTTTCTATACAGGGTCGAACTTCAGTTAGTCTCTGGTTTGTACTTTTCCATGGGTTTGAGTTTGTTAAATTCTGCAGTGTGTGGGATTATGAACCTGTTAAATTATATGCTATCCAAAAAGTGGTCTTAAATCACTACAAAGATCTTAGTATTATTTTTATATGATATCCTCTACATCAGGTCCTGGAAAATTCCCAATTATTTCTGCAACATTCCACGTCGGACAGAAGGCAAGATTTATTTTTTTCCTTGCCCCCATTCTCATATAAAAGTGCAAATTTCCAGTCTGTACTTAAGATTCTTAGAATAAGTACCTAACTGGGTTTGCATAATGAGTTGGTGTTTCCCCCCCTAAAAAAGACAGCTGCTCTCTCTGTTCTCCTGCCTCTTCCTGTCTCCTGCCATTCATCCTCCTCCTTGGGGAATGACCGGTCATTCCTCAGTTTCCTCCCCTTCATACTGCTGTGATGGTGCTGAGGGGTTCCTCAGAGACTCCCACCCTTCATCCTACCTTGTCCTTTAGAACAGAACAGCTCATGCATGCAATTGAGTCAAGGCATGAACTTTCCTTGAGGCTTTTGCTTTTGTTTTTGTTTTGATGTGGGCAGGGGAAAATAAAATTAGCTCACACAGTGGGGTACACTTCAGATTACAGAATAGGAAAAGTGCAGAAAAATGTACAGAAGAGTACTTAGGCTAATACTTCAAGATATTACCTGCCAAATATGCTTTTACTAGTGTGTTTTTCTGCTTTTATTTTGTTGTTTGGAAAATAACTCCATATTTTTATGTGTCCCTCAACTGACTAATATGACATTATGTCTTGTAGAGATATTTATGGGTTTTCTTCTCTGTAGATAGAAATGAGAAGCAGTGAGATATAGAACTAGAAAAGACTGGATGATAAAAACAGATCTCCTTATCAATTTGCTTTGAAATGAAATGAAATGAAATGAAATAAAAGTGGATAATAAGGGTTCTCTAGAGGTAAGTAGAAGTTGAAATTGACAAAATATTCACCTGAAGCACCACTTTTATTAATTTTTCTTTTAAAACCTTTTAAAATTGTTGTTTTTATTCATATGTTAGAAGGAGAAAGAAGTATATATTTAAGATTTTTTCATTACAATGTCTTTAGTGGCTCATATCACAGTCCCTATTAATGATTTCATTTTTTTGAAACACTGAATAATCCAACACCCAGACTGCTTTACATTGTGATTCTTCTCAGATAAAATACACATGGATGTTCATATTGTTTTTTGACATTTTAGAAGAAAGCAAATAACTACTGGATTTTTCTTTGTATATCTTGAAAATTCTAGTATTACTTCTGATCTCAGGGATGCTGAAGAAAGCTTTGGAATCCAGTTTTTCTTTTCCCATTTAGATCTCTTACATATAAAAACTGAACAAAAGTAGCAAATGGCAGGCTTTCTCTTCACATAAAAGTCATATGATTGTTGGCATGCATAGTTAAATCATCGCAGTACCCAAATAAAGCAAAAACAAACAAAACAGGCATCCTTACCCTTATGTGGTTTCATTGTAACAGAGACCCTTCTGAGATTGCCATCTGGTAACCTTTGTGTTGGATTTGATTCATAGATGTATGTGGAATTCACGGTTTTAAATAATGCTTGTTATGTGTTTTTATGAACACTTATGTAACTTGGAGATTTTTGAATTGACATATAGATTTTTTTAATATTTCTCTGGAAAAATGAGATTGGACACTAGCTAACTTACTTTCTAGCATGAGGCTGAGCAGCTCCATTCTCTGAACTGTGTGGTTTTCTCTCCAGTTCCCACAGACATCACGCACGCTGCTTCTCTCCTCTGTTATCTGCTTGGCCCACTATTTGAATTTGCAGCCTCAGCTTTGGATACCAAAGCCATAATCCGCAGGTATACCTTTCCATTCAGTTCAGCCTGGTTGTAAAACACATGTTGCAGCCAACGACTCTGAAATCTTAAAAAAAACACACAATATCTTCCTTGATAGAAGTGAAAACCCAGTGGAAGTAAAAATCCAAATTCAACATTTTTGAAGGAGCATGGGCTGTGTTTTAATAAGGGGTACCTATGTTTGGGAGCCATAAGTTGTCCATGTGATGATATTAATTATAGATTATTTTTCATTTCTTACACTGTATGCTACCTTTGAGTTGCCAGTTTTCATTATCACTTGCTTCTCACTGTATTGTTAAAACCGAGGGAGAGATTTCCTTATTGTTTTTCTTCAACTCTGCACTGTGATTGGAAACTATTTTTAGTCATGACTTCTGTTATTATTTTCCTGCTTGATCATATGTTCCTTGTTGTTGCCAATGATTAAAATGATACCTCCTGGTTTCTTGGAAACTTGTTCAATAAGGATTTTACATCCTGTCCCACAAAACAGCATGCTCATTTTTGTTAATAGGACTTTAGTAGTATAACTATTTAATGGAAGCCATTCTTCATTAGGGACACTGCTTTTTTTTGTTGTTGTTCATTAATACTTTGTTGCTGTTGTGTTGGCTGATGCTTTTTTAGAGAGAAATTATAGGACTCTGATGTCATGCCCTAGATGAAACTCTCCAGTTTTAGCATCTGTCCCCTTGGCACACTTCCTGGTGTTGACAGTTGGGTAAGAAGACACCCCTGGGTTTTATGAAGTCCTCCTGCTACAGATGGTAGGCTTTTGCTTTTAAAGAGTCTGTTTTAGCACCAACTCTTTTTAATCTCCTTCCTATATTTTTTTTGGTGAAAGTTTTATATAATCAGAAAATGATGTCTCACATATAAAATAAGTACAAAATTATTTTAATGTGGTACATGCTATGAAATCAAAACCACAAATTTTGAATTGACAGAATACCAGTTCAGGCCCTGCATTTGATTTGCCAGACAGAAGATAATGCACACTGCAAAAAAGACCAGGACAAAGTGTTAAATTTCTTCTCTTGAGCTTTTATACTGAGAACCAAATAGCTGAATGTTTTATTCACTACAACATAGATTACAAGAGAATCTTATAACTGGAATTAATGTTGATAGAATATTTAGTCTGTGTCTCTGGGCAGAACTACATGTATACTTTTTGAGCAACATAGTTTTTAATACTCTTAGAAAATATTTATTGAGCCAGGCTTGGTGGTGCACACTTGTAATCCCAGTACTTGGGAGGCCGAGACAGGAGAATCACAGGTTCATGGCTAGCCTCAGCTACTTAGTAAGGCCCTCCCCAACATAGTGAGACCCTGTTTCAAAATAAAGAATAAAAAATAGGGCTGGGGGTATAGCTCGGAGGTAAAAAAAATGTCCCTTGGTTCAATCCCCAGTACTGCAAAAAAAGGAAAATATTTATTTTCCTTTATTATGCACTATCCCTTATTTTAGGTGTTTTTACATATTGTTTAAGCCTCTTATCACCTTAGAAAGTATACATGATTATCATAGTTTACACATGATCAGTCTGATCTTCATAGTGGATAGATAACTTTCCCAAAGCCACACAGCTAGCTCATAGTGCATCTGAGATCTGGACCCTTGCTGTCCAACTCTAGGGCACATTTCAATAATCAGTGTCCTGTGCTGCTTGATTATCTCTAAGATAGAGTACAAATCACTTTTGCCTGATAAGTTTAAACTCAAACTATCTTATAGGGAAATAAAATATAATTTTGTTCAGCTTTCATTTTCTAATGTTGAACTTTTAAAATATACTTTTATTGTTGCACTGTAATTACACACTTATAGTGAGGTTCAATGTGTTTTTTTCCATCTTTTTTGTTGGTCTTCATTGAATGAGTATCAGAAAATCACTTTTGATAAAAATTCATCATAATTGAATCGTGTTATTGATATTGGGACATGGTCATTTCTTCAGTCAAGTCTTCTGCTTATAAAGTAGGTAAAATAGGAAGAAAAGTTGAGTAAAATAAATGTCCAGCATCTACATAGAACATCATAACTGAACATAGAATTTAGCAGATTAAGTTGAGATTCAAAATGGCAGAAAAAAACATTCCACTGCAATGACAAAACAACATATGTGCAAAGAAATGAATTCATGACAGGTCTGTGATTCAAGGGACAACAGTTCTGAGTCAAGGGACAATACACTTTGTCGTTAAAACATTTTGATGAATTTTGTACTTTTCAACCTATAAATCCTGCATTATGTTTTATTGGGTAAATATATATGTAAACATTATATATATATATATATATATATATATAAATTCACCATTTTAATCAACTTCAATATCTAATTCAGCACTAGTAAATACATTCATAATGTGTACAACCATCACCACCATCCATCTCCATAACTCCTTTCATCTTATACCCATTAAACAATTCCCATTCAATTACTCCCATCCTCATCCTAGCAACCACATTCCACTTTCTATCTCTGTGATTTTAAGTACTCTAAATACTTCATGCAAGTGAAATCATATAGTATTTTTCTTTTTGTGACTGGCTTATTCCACTTGGTTTAATGTTTTCAGGGTTCATCTGGGTCATGGCATGTGTCATAATTGCCTTCCTTTATAAGGCTGAATAATATTCTGCTGTATGTATATACCATACTTTGTGTATCCTTTCATATGTCACCAGATATTGGGGTTACTTCCATGCTTTGGCTCTTAAGCCACTGCCTGGACAGGGAAAGGTGAGGCACTACTTCCTAACTACAGAGCTGGGATAGAAGTTCATGTTCTCACTCCCTATCCATTGACATCACAGTCTCTTTTTTAGGCAAGGGTAAAGTTCTAGCCCCCTGCAATCCCTCCATTGCTATCTTTCTGTCTCGGAGTTTTAGGAATGCCACCATGCTGACCCCAGGTGACCTCCAGTGATTCCATAGGCAAAAGGAGTAGTGTAGTTAGTTACTGGTGGAAGTCCTCTCCTGTCTCTCTAAAGGCCTCTTCTCATACTCTCTCAGTGCGGGAGGATACCTTATTACTACCAGTTGGGAGTAGAAGTTCAGGCTCCTCCTCCTGTCTCCACTGACACAGGGGGCTGGTATTTAGTGAAGCAAATTGAAGGTACAGGACATTATTACCTGGCAGGAGTGAAAGTCCTGGCTCTCTATTCATTCTTGAAAGCCGCTCTGGCCAGGAAGTTGTGATAACTCATTATAGCCATGTAAGGGTGGAAACCTATGTCCCCCACCTGGACCCCTTTTTTTTCCCTAGTATTTTACTGGAATAGGGAGGTAATTCTCTACAAGTTTTCTGTCCTGCTGGGCTGCACTTTTTCTTGTCCTTTGGTGAGGGAGACAGTGGGCTTTATTGTTTTTGTTTATTTGTTTGCTTGGTTTATGCTCACTGGCATTTCTCAGTTGCCAATTCCTTTACTCTAAATCTGATCAGAGACATATGTATGAGGTCAACAGAAAACCTAGTGAATTCATTACCATGTCTTACCTCAGGTCCTGAAGTCTATTACTGTCCTAATCCATTTGGGCTAACAAAATATAATAACCTGGACATCTTATAAATGAGAAATTTATTTCTCACACTTCTGGAGGCTGCAGAGTCCAAGATGAAGGTGCTGGCAGATTTTGTGTCTGGCAAGGGCCTGGCTTCTGGTTCATAGATGCTGCCTTCCCGCTGTGTCCTCACATGGTAGAAGAACAAGAAGTCTCTCTCAGGTCTCTTTTATTAGGACAGTCATCCATTCATAATGCTCTGCCCTCATAACCCAATTTTCTTCCAAACTTTGTTTTCAAATGTCTCCAAAACATGACATTTGAAATTTATTTATTTGGAAGGGAATCATTATGACCACAAGAAAGTTCATAATGGTTTTTAAAACTGTGTAGGAAATTAATAGGCACTGGACTCTTTCACTTACATGTTTTCTTGCTATAACTTTCTAGAAAGTCATTTGTGAAATATATTCACTGAGTTATTGCATCCTAATGCTACGGACAATATTTTTAATCTAAGTGAGCAATAATAGCACATACCTTGGGTCTTAGTATTAAAACTGAGTCTGTATCTTATACAGTGACAGTAAGTACTTTTAACAGAAAGACTACTCCCTGCTTTTGTTATTGAAAGAACAACAAGGAAGCTGCAGAATATTATTTTTGTACAATAAGTGGTGCACACCAAACTTGGAGTACTTGTTCATTGTGGAAACCACTTTAGAATTGGACTTTATAGTTATTAAGAAGTGAACTGAAAATAATGCCTCCCTTGAGAAATCAGTATTATACTTTTCATAAAACATGTACCTTTTGAGCTATTAACAATTATTCCTATTACTCACATGTCAGTGGGATTAGGGCTATGGTTCCTAGTACTTGTGTTATTATTTGCAAAATAAAAAGTTATTGTAAGAGAAAAGAATAAAGAATTTTTGAGGTGGAAATTGAAAAGGTTTACTTAATATTCTACTAACTTTTAATCTTTTTGTACATATGCATGTGCATGTTTGTGTGTAACAAGTTGTATTTTTAAGAAGGAAATTTGTATTCAGGATTTTTTTGTTGCTATGAACCCATTAGGGAAGAGTGATATTAATGTGTTTACTTTTTTTATTTACCCAGTGGCATTCTACCTCCAACATTTTTCTATAAATTTTGAAACAGGGTCTAGCTAAGTGGCTGAGGACCTCACTAAGTCTCTGAGGCTGGCCTCAAACCTATGATTCTTCTGTCTTAGCCTCTCAAGTACCTGAATGCACCACCGTGCTTGGTTTTATCAATGTGTTTTATATCCCCATTCTAGGAAAGCAGGAGTGGGGCCCAGCATTAATGTTTATAAAATATGAGCTCTAAATGCTACCCCTCTCTGCCCTCCACTACAAGTAAACAGCCTTACTATTTCATGCCCATTGCAGATAAGAGAAAGGAGAGGTTATTGCTTTAATTAGAAATGGACAAATAACTCAACATGGAGGTAATTTCCCAAGAGACATGGACTTAGAGTTTTAGGTTTTAGAAGTAGAAAAACCTTGGGCCCATAACCCTATTAACTCTCCAAGGAAGACCAGACATTTGACGGATGATGTGGATGATGTGTGGCTCCTGGGATCTGCATTTCAGGGACCATGGCTTGGGGAAGTAAGTTGTATTTCTAGTGTTCAAAGCAGGAAAACAGTCTGTTTTTGAATAAAGTACATGGACTTGGTCAGGAAACATCTCGTTAGTGGCCAATTCTCACCAAATGCAAAGCTCTTCAGCTTTTCTGGTCAAAATATGACTCCCTGGGACTTCAACAAAGCCCTAGAGATTTTTGAGGATTTGTGCCCTCACACCAAAATATAATACATGACTAAGCTAGAATTTCTTATCAACTCTGTGTGACAAGAACAAATAAACCATATTAGATTATTTTGACTTTTTTTAAATGTTATGGAATAAGAGTTTTCTTCCACTTGAATACCACTCATTTATAATTCATATCAGTTGTACACATTCCTATTAAATAACACTCTATTCATAAAAAAATAATGTGACTCCTATGTTTAAATCAAGTTAAAATCTTATTATTGGCCTTTTTCCCTGTCTCTTTCATGTGCTAGAGATATACTGGCCTTTCAAATAAAACTTGTGTAATAATAAAAATGTGTTGGCATCTTAGAGGTATGACAATTCACTTTGATGGTCCCTTTACAACCCCAAAAGTAAAAAGTTATATGTGGGTTCTGTTAAAGGCTGGTTTTTCCTTGCAAATTGTTATGGAATGTGATATTCTCTAGTGAGAGCAAGCAAGGAAGCAATTCTACATGAAATATCTAGGAGGCCTGCTACCCTTTGTCCTGTGACATAGAACTAAACTCACCTAATTGTAAGATAACCTCATTAAAAATAAATATGAGTCCTGTCCGGGTTCGTGGCCAGCCTCAGCTCTCTCGCTCTCTCTCTCTCTCTCTCTCTCTCTCCTTAGCGAGGCCCTCCGCAACTTCGTGAGACCCGGTTTCAAAATAAAGTATAAAAAATAGGGCTGGGGGCGTAGCGCGGAGGTAGAACACCCCTGCGTTCAATCCCCGGTACCGCAAAAAAAAAAAAA
>PVJS01043574.1:0-17016 GCA_004027185.1 Glis glis | reverse complement strand
AGGTGGGTGGTGGGGAGGTCGAGGCCGAGGCGTGGCCGGAAAGCGGGGCAGGGAGGTGCAGGGCTGGAGATCCGCGGGCCATCGGAGTCCTTCCCTGCGCCGCCAGAAGCGCTCCTTTTACCGCCAGACCTAGAGTATCCTGGAACCCAGTTCTTTAAAACGTCTCGCTTCCTCAGATGATTAGTGTCTTACAGGATATGTGGGTTGGCGAGCTTTGAAAGTCAGCACATATTTTTCATTGTTCTGAGCGAATGGCTTGAGACCATCAGGACTTGGACTTGGTCCTTACTCCTAAAGCGGCTCTAAGACCAGAGGAGAACTGAAAGTCTAACTGCAGGTTAAAGTCTGAGTACATACCGTACCAAGACTGGGGGGAGAGAGGAGAGAATTGTAAAGTTGATGTGTAATTATGTTAACTTTTTTTTAAAGCTGAACCAGTCGTTCGAGAGGGGCTGAAGCATGTTAGTGAAGGATGTGTGTTCATCCACTGCCAAGTAGGAGAAAAACCTTAGTAAGTGACAATGTATACTGTATTTCACAGACATGTTCCAGACTCTTGCAAACTTTGGTGGCAAGGGCTCAGATTTCGCTCTGTTTCTGTGTCCTGAGGTAAAGTCTGATAAGCCAAACAATCAGGAGCTATTAAATTCAAATTTAAAATGAGAACGTAGCCAGCTGTGGTGGCGCAAGTTTGTAATCCCAGTACTTTGGAGGCTGAGACAGGAGGATCACAGATTCGCTGCCAGCCAGCCTCAGCTACTTAGTGAGGCCCTCTGCAACAGTGTGACCCTGTTTCAAAATAGAGAATAAGAAAAGGGGGGGCTGGAGGTGGAGCTTTGAGGTAGAATGCCCCTGGGTTCAATCCCCAGTACTGTAAAAAATAAAATGAGAAATGTTCAGCCACTTGAATTAAGTGAGGGTAATTGAATGAATCTGGCCTGGAGTTAGTTCAAAACTTAACTGGCTTTACATTTATTTTTATATCCTAGTACACTTTATATGAATGCTTTGCAGAGGGTACTAAGTTATGGTCCTCAAGTTTTTTTAAATGCTTACAAGAACAATGCTTACTAAAACACTAAATGAAGGAATGTACCAAATATTAAGTGAAACTGTAATAAACCAAGTAAATTTTTTTCATGACCACTTTTTCTTTTTGGAATAGTTGGAAAGATCCAAATAATGACTTCAGAAAACAACTGAAAGTAACTGCAGTGCCTACACTACTTAAATATGGAACAGTGAGTATCTTTCTTTAAATATGTTGGGGCAAGCCGGGCATGGTGGCGCACGCTTGTAATCCCAGTACTTGGGAGGGTGAGAAGGGAGAATTGCAGGTTTGCGGCCAGCCTCAGCTACTTAGTGAGGTCCTCGGCAACTTAGTGAGACCCTGTTTCAAAATAAAGAATAAAAAATAAAAAATAGGACTGGGGGTGTGGCTTGGAGGTAGAATGCTCCTGGGTTCAATCCCCAATACTGCAAATAAATAAGTAAATGAATGAATGTTGGGGCATAATTCATTCTGTAAAGCTTTTAACTTGTTCTAGAGTCATATTTGAAAGATCTTAAATTTCATCTCAGACATCACATTGCTGTTCAGACTGCATCAAAAACATACAACCTAGCTGGCCATCCCTCTAGCCAAATCTCAAAAAACTGCTAATAATGCAAATATTTAAATATTAGTTCTTTTTATGTTTTTAAGCCATTTTTCTTTAAAAATAATATAGCCAGAACACTGGTTGACTCATAATTCCTTAAAGCATTGCATAAGTGATTTTCAATTTAATCCATTATTCCAGTTTAAAAGAAAGGGCACTTATTCTATTATTTTGTCATGCCCCAGGGATCCTAAATTAAAGAGTTGAGGGAAAAGGGATAGCATTGGGCTTGCTATCTCCTGTTTTAGTCTGTGGAGCTTGCCGATATTTAGGGTTTATGGCCCTTGAGCCAAGTATTTTAATGATTCATCTTAAAGCAAAATAACTGTTTCATAAAACTTGTTATAACTAGTTGATGGTTTCTGAATGGCATAATTTCTGTGTTCAAAGATTTGTCATTTAAGACAAAGCACTCTACACCTAGTAACATTTCATAACAGTGGTTAAGACTTGACTATTCTTTTCTTACAGCCTCAAAAACTGGTAGAATCTGAGTGTCTTCAGGCCAACCTTGTGGAGATGTTGTTCTCTGAAGATTAAGATTTGATGGTGACAATTGTGTCTTGATTTCATGGGTTGCTCTAGTATAAAAGAAACTGCATCCTGGCTTTGAATTCATTTTGGCAATAAATGATGATTAAATTAGTTTTTCTAAACAATAAAGAATATTAAAATACTCATGAACCTTGAATTTGCTTATAACATACGGCTATTTTAAAGATAAGAGTAAAATAAGTCTTCAGCAGTGGCAGTAACAGCTCAAAAGAATGTATAATAGTGACAAATATCTAAATGCTCCTAATAGTATAGTAGACAACCTCCAACTTTCCGAAGGGATTAGGGTCTTTTACCTTAATTTCCATGAATTTACAAGCGATATTCCTAAAACCACTTCTTTGCCTTCGGAATGTGGAACTTAATGGAACCTCTTAGAGAAAGCACAGCACATCTAATTGGGCAGGTTTTTTTTTTTTTTACAGCTGTCTGAACATGCTTCACTTGGGATGAAGCAGGGGACAGAGGCTGGAGACTAGATAACCTAGTGTTGGGAAGAACTCCTGCCTGTTGAGTCAGACACAGGGATTCTATCACTTACTAGCTATGTAGCCACAGGCAAGTTACTCTAGGTGTCTAACCCTCACTTTCCTCCTTTACAAACAAGGATTGTTCTGTGAATAAGAATGCAAGGAAGCATTTAACATACATATGGTTTGTGGTTCCTGCAAAATAAATGTTAACTTCCCCAAATAAGCACAGGCATTTGAGCTCACTTTTGTTCTAGTTTAAGGTCAAGAGTCCAACGACCAATCTTAATGTTTCTTTCTTAAAGCTATCTTGCAAAGCAGGGAGTGATAGAGGTATGTCCTCTCCTGCAGAATGTAAGAACTTTTATGTGGTTTCTGCTGTGTAATTTAAAGATATTTTTGACTCCAGTCCTTTCAATCTATAAATAAGAGAATAGCTGATCTGACAGACAGCAAAGTTCCAGTGCCCAAGGCACTACTGTATATCAGGAAATAGGCTTAGAGTTTGGTATATTTGATAATCTCTCTCATGGACACTGCCTTCATAAACTGGTCTAAGCACCTAACATTTTCATTCTTTCTCAGTTGATTCTGTTAAATGCTAATGGAAACTTAAACCTGCCAGGAAATCAAAGTAGAACAATTCTGGTTTAACAGAAATAATGTATTAACAATAAAAAGTTAGCTGGATTAAAAAACACTAAAGGATCCAGGTGCTACCATCATAAAGGTAGGAAGAAAGTCTTTTTTTTTTTTGTCTTTACTGTACAGAAGAAATACATTATATACATGTCTTCAGACCCTGGTCTGTTTCCAGCTTTTCATTTTCCTGATGTGTTATTCTGTTGTTGCTGTTCTGCCAGGGCTTGTTGAAGGCGCATCCGCTTCCGGGAATAGTGCTGCCAGTGTAGAATTTGCTGTTCATCAATGAATTTCGCACACTGAGCATTCACCAGCTCCTTTCGGAAGTGTTCATATTGGAGCAGTTCTAACATATGTAAACACTGAGGGTACCTGGGTTTAAATTTATAAGTTAATGATTAATATAATTTGAGTTAATAATGCCAGTTCTCACTTAAAAATGGTCTTGTAGCCTACCATTTTTATTAACATTAACTTAGTATACTTTGGCAGTATAGGTTTTCCCCCCACTTACACAGAAAAGCTAGTCATCAAAAGTCAGTATTGGGCAACATTTTCAAAACTGAGAAAATTAAACTTCAGAAAATTTAAATAACTTGCCTAAGAGCACACAGTAACTGATAAGCAGAGGCAAAATGTGGAGACAAATCATGCTGTTCTGTGGTGAGGAACATTAATACATTTTATCTTAGTAATTACCTCTTTAATAGATAACTTGGTTTTCCACCAATTGCAATAAAAAGACAACTTTTAAAAGTGAATCACTTTCAAAAAAGAACTATGTATAAATACTATAGTCCAGTTTTCCACAGGTATTACAGCATTTCTGAAATTATGTATACTCTAGGATTGAACTAGTAAGTATACCATGGAAAAAAGATCCAAAATTTTGGCTATCAGATAAGGAAATAGGGAACATTCGAATGAATCCTGTATTACTGAGCAAGAATTGAAGACAATCTACTCAAAGCTTTTAATAAATACAGGTATAGAATACACACAGATGTGTATGTGTATGTATGTATACATACATACAGTTCCTAGCTCTGTGTGCTAAAAGGGCCTCGAAGCTAAGACACTGTGGTATTGATGAGCACACTTAATGCCCAGATCGTGGTTTTCAAATAGCATTTTCCAAGCCAGGCGTTGTGGCATATGCCTGTACTTGGGAGGGAGAAAGAGCACAATTTCATGGCCAGCCTTGGCAACTTAGCAAGACTCTGTTTCAAAATAAAAAATAAAAAGGGCTGGGGTAAAGCACCATGGGTTCAATCCCTAATACCACCAAAAAAGCAAAGCATTTTTCAGGGTTCTTTGGAGTAGTGGATGATTCTAGGGCGAGGACAGGGAAAGTTCAAGAGCCTGGAACATTGTGTAGTACCAAAACTAAGTGCTAAACATTGATGATATGTTAAAAGCACTCACAAGGCCGTCTGAAGGTGCCAGTGGCCAAATCTGAAATAATTAGAGCAAGAAAAAAACATAACTGTGCCTTGGCAACTTAGCAAGACCCTGTCTCAAAATTTTAAAAAACATTTTTTTAAAGGGCTCAGAGGTAGAGCATCCCTAGGTTCCATCCCTAGTACCATGCACAAAAAATAATTGTAATCAACAAGATAAAATAATCCCAAGTCCACACTGACGTAAACATTTTTAATTAAATAACAAGGGACTGTTGTTCATTAGACAGAATTCCAGTAACTGTAGAATGATGTAATTAGAAAATCCCACAGTAAAAATTTTCAGGCAAGTATCTTCAATAATGTTAAAATCAGTGGGCAAAAATTTACGTGACAAGATATTTGTATAGTCTCACAGTATTTCCCCATAAATAGTAACTCGATAAGGAGAAAACTGGAAGGCACCATCTCTCAACCAAGTGATCGAAATTCACAAATAATGGGACAAATGAACTTCATGTAACTCCTGATATGATCAAGAAGGATAGTCACACTTGTGGCATGGTCATGGGGAGAGGGACCAAGGAACTTAAAGTAGACAACAAAATACAGCATCTGAGCCTAGGGTGGATACTGTACTACATACAGGACACTGGCGGGACAACTGGCAAAATCTGAACCAGGTTTGTAGACTACCAAATAGATTAATATTAATGTTCTAATTTTGAACATTATACTGTGGTTATATAAGATACTAACACCTAGAATATCAGAGTGAAGAACACACAGGAATTCCCTTTACTATTCTTCCAGCTATTTTGTAAATGATATTATTTCAAGTTGAAAAGAAGTAAAATTTAAATAAGACTATTAAAATACATTAAATCATATAGGGAGTTATACCAGCCAAAATTGTGCAAGTGATATGCAATTGACATATGAATCACTTCTTAAAATGCAGATTCTGGGACTGGAGGCGTAGCTTAGTAGTATCCCACTCGCCTAGCATGCACATGGCCCTGAGTTCAATTCCCGGCACCACACCAAAAGAGAAAAAAAGGAATGCAAATTCTGATTCAGTAGGTCTGGGTTGGGGCCCGAGCTCTACATTTCCTTCCAACAAACTCTCAAATGATACCAACGCTGTGGGTCTGAAGACAATACTGAATAGGAGGGCCCGTACTATGCTGTCCTTGCAAGAATTAAAGGTTTCTACTTATGCTCCAAAAACCAACAGTTGGTAGTTTAGAACGCTGTATTTACACTGCCCTGGCAAATTCCTTTTCATGACAGCATCAGTAGCACACTGTGGATACCACCGAGTATCTGGCTTGGAGGATCAGCTAGGTGACTTTGAACAAGGTACAATAAGTTAATGTGACAATCAAGAGAATGGTCTCAAGTAGCATTTAGTCAGTAACTAGAATTTAGACATGCAGTAATCATTTATCATATCAAACTTGTAAAAAAAAAAACAATGCTCAGAATACATTAGATGACAGAATAAGGATTTTTTATTTATTTATTTTGCAGTACTGGGATTGAACCCAGGGGCTTCTACCTCCAAGCTACACCCCCAGCCCTATTTTTTTTTTCCTTCTTCTTTATTTTGAAACAGGGTCTCACTAAGTTGCAGAGGACCTAAGTAGCTGAGGCTGGCCAGGAACCTGGGATCCTCCTGTCTCAGACTCCCAAGTATTGGGATTACAAGCATGCGCCATCACACCCAGCTCAGAATAAGGAATTATAAATGATCTGAGGGAATATATTCTCTGATAGGCTACAAGTCAATAAGATCAAACAGAAGAAGCACAAAAGTCCTGCATTTCATTTTTAAAAAATGAACAAGATATAAATGGAGAATTCAATTAACAGCATTGATGACAATAACTGGAGGATTCTAGTGGACATAAAGCTCCCAGCAAATCAACAGTGTGATTCCCTACCCTCCCCAGCTCAAAAAAAGTTGTCAACCTAAGTTGAATTATTAGAAGTGAAATGTTGACATGAAGAAAGAAATGCCATTTGGTCCACCATACCCTGACCATATCTGAATGCCTACGTTTAGTTCTTGGTTTAACTGAATGCTGTGTGTCTGAAGAGCCAAAAGAGGAAAGCTATAGGACTATAAAATAGCTGAAGATAGTTTTAAAAAAAATGGATGATAGACATACTTGTGTGTAGCAGTTATCAGTGAAGCAGGCCAAGAGATGGAAAATGTCTAGAAGAGGCAGTTGGCCTCACCTCCAGCCAGTTGTTGACTTGGGAACATGAAGACCTGGAGTTACCAGCTCTTCCTGATTTTAAAAAGTAGCTGGCAGCTGGGTGTGGTGGCACATGCTTGTAATCCCAGTACTTGGGAGGCTGAGACAGGAGGATTGCAGGTTCACAGCTAGCCTCAGCAACTTAGTGAGACCCTATTTCAAAATATAGAATAAGCCGGGCATGGTAGCACACGTTTATAATCCTAGTACTTGGGAGGCTGAGACAGAAGGATTGCAGGTTTGCAGCCAGCCTCAGCTACTTAGTGAGGCTCTCCGCAACTGAGTGAGACCCTGTTTCAAAACAAAGAATAAAGCTGGGCATGGTGGCACACATTTGTAATCCCAGGACTTGGGAGGCTGAGACAGGAGGATCCGGGTTCGCCGCCAGCCTCAGCTACTTAGGCCTCCGCAACTTAGTGAGACCCTGTTTCAAAATAAAGAATATAGGGCTAGGGGTGTGCCTCGGAGGTAGAATGCCCCTGGGTTCAATCCCCAGTACCACAAAAATAAATAAATTCATAATAAAAAAAATAGGGCCAGGGGTGTAGATCAGAGGTAGAATGCCCCTGGGTTCAATCCCCAGTACTGCAAAAAAAAAAAGTAGCTGGAAATCTGGTTTGTTATTTAAAACATTCCCATCTTTAAATGTTGGCAACTATCTAAAAAATCTAAAAGCAGCCAGGTGCAGTGGCACACGGCTGTAATCCCAGTACTTGGGAGGCTGACATAGTAGGATTGCAGGTTCCAGACCAGCCTCAGCAACTCAGCAAGACCCTGTTTTAAAATTTAAAAACTAAACTAAACTAAAAAAAAAAAAAAAAAAAAGGACTGGGGTGTAGCTTGGAGGTAAAATGCCCCTGGGTTCAATCCCTAGTACTAAAGAAACTGAATGAAATGCCCAAAAAGGATTAATTTGAAACGTCTCTTGAATTTAAATATGTATATTTCTATGGCTATTGTCTCCAAGAGGAATAGACTAGTCCAAAAACAAAACTAGAAAACAGGCTAAAACTACAAGGAGGTATATTTTATCACAGCATAAGGAAAAACTTTCTACCATCTCTGACAATGGAATCAACTGACAGAGTAATGTGCTCAATGGACGCCTCCAGCCAGAGTGTTAGATGACTCTCAGCAACGAAGTGGGTGAGATTAAACTTGATGGGTAAGGCTTCCAATACCGAGTCTGCAAATCTGCACATATATACAACATGTTGCAATCTAATAAAAAATTAGTCTTTTCTTTGGATTACTAAATGAATCACAGTTGCAGTAAAGAGCCATCCAGGGTGCAAAGAATCCTACAGGCAGCATATGGATATATGCTTCATGAATCAGTTCAGAAAAGTGAGATAAAGTATAACTTTTCCACTACCTGGTTAAGTAAGACAAAGCAGAGCTATGAGTTCAAGGTTTATTTTTACCATTACAAGGGAATAGGTTTGTACTTATAATAGGCTTCTTGCAATCTAGTAAGTTTTAAAATGAAATTACCTGTTGAATCTGAATTGTGTGTGTGTGTGTATATATATTTTTTTAAGTGAGTTAATGGATGTGAAGCATGTAGCACAGTGCCTGGCACACAGGATGCCCTAAAGAAAAGACAGCAGCTCTAAGACACAGCTAAGGTTACCTCCTCCAGAAAGCGCCTTCAAGTACTACTTTCTGTGTCTTTAATTTTCAGCCTATGGCTGCGTCGCTGCATTTATAGATTATGGGTTCCTTGGGATCAGAAACCCAGTGAGATGGGGAGAGTGGTAAAAGGTCAGACAAGACAGGGTCAGATTATATAGGGCTTAAGCCCAGGAAGAGAGACTGGACGCTATCCTCCATAGAATGGTAGGCCATTTAAAGGATCTAGGCAAGGTGATATGTTCTGATTTACATTGCTAAGAGATCAAGTTGGCTTCTGTGTAGAAAATTGCTTTGCTTTGTTGGGTTTGAGAGGAGGAGAGAGAATGGAAGTAGAAATAACCAGTGAGGGGATTACCGCAGCAATCCAAGGCAGAGAGAAGAGTATCCTGGATTAAGGTAGTTAACAATTAAAAGTGGATTCAAAATATATTTTTCCAGTATGAAACTAAAAAATTTGTTAATACTGCTTTGTATTATAATAAAAAATACTAACATTTAGGATTATAAAAATTAAACTTACTTTAGATACTTGGCATATTCTGGTTCTTTCCAGTAAAGCAAGTACTTAAGATAATTAACAAAAGCTTTGTCTTTGAAGTAACCTCTTTGGGCAAGAACTGAAAGGCATAAAAAAAAAATCTGTAGGTCAAATCAATCCTTGGACTAGACTTGTGACCCCCTAATATAAAGAATTTACTTATTTAATTTCCCTACCACCAGCACACAATGAATTCATAACACAAGTCCTAGTTTGCTCAGTTATATCTACACATCAGCATAAGTAAAATTCTATTCATTTGAGAATGTATAAATGCAAATACTATTATGAGCTGGGCGTGGTGGCGCCCGCTTATAATCCCAGTACTTGGGAGGCGGAGACCGGAGGACTCAGGTTCGCGGCCAGCCTCAGCTACTTAGTGAGGCCCTCCGCAACTTCGTGAGACCCGGTTTCAAAATAAAGGATAGCCGGGCGTGGTGGCGCACGCTTGTAATCCCAGTACTTTGGGAGGTGGAGACCGGAGGATCCGGGTTCGCGGCCAGCCTCAGCTCGCTCTCTCTCTCTCCCCGTCTCTCTCTCTCTCTCTGTCTACCTAGTGAGGCCCTCTGCAACTTCGTGAGACCCGGTTTCAAAATAAAGTATAAAAAATAGGGCCGGGGGTGTAGCGCAGAGGTAGAACGCCCCTGCGTTCAATCCCGGGTACGGCAAAAAAATAAAAAATAAAGGATAAAAAATAGGGCCGGGGGTGTCTCTCGGAGATAGAATGCCCCTGGGTTCAACCCCGGTACCGCAAAAATATATATATATATATAAAAATAGGGCCGGGGTGAACACCCCTGGGTTCAATCCCCGGTACCGCAAAAAAAAAAAAAAAAAATACTATTATGAACTGCATCTCTTCTGTCAAAAAAACTAACAGTTTAGTTACTCAGTTACTCAACAACTTACAATTAAGGTAATTTGGGTTGGCTAAACACTGCACAAATTCCAACTCCAACTGAAACCGAAGCCGATTTCCAGCATCATCTAGGAGAGAAGACAGCAAAAATCATCCAAAATAAAGGTCACTGTACATAATGTTGATTTGTAGAAGAGAAACCCGACTGAAAACTTTTTTTTTTTTTTTTTTTTTTGGTGGTGATGGTTCTAGGGATTGAACCTAGGGGCATTCCACCTCTGAACTACACCGCCAGCCCTATTTTATTTTTATTCTGAAAGAGGGTCTCGCTAAGTTGCTGAGGCTGGCTTCAAACCTGTGATCCTCCTGTCTCAGCCTCCAAAATACAGGGATTAGAAGGCGTGCGCATCCACGCCTGGCCTGTATAAAGAAAAGCATGTGGTGGTTTTCCTAAACTGCGTTATGGGAGGCAAACCTTTCCTTAGAAATCTAAGAAAAGCGGAGCCCTGATTAATAGTAGTAAGGAATTTCTCTAAAATGAAAGAGAAGCCATTAAAAGGAGAAAGGAAGGAAGGTTCCTAACACTTGTTGGCCACTATGTAGGGATGTTGTAAGTGATCCCTGGGGTAAACTGTAATAACTATGCTTTCTCCTGTTTTATTAATACGTTCTAACCACAATTGCTAACCCTGATTAGGTTCTGCAAAAGCTAAGTGCTAAATCAATCAGGAAAAGTTCAGAATTCAAACTGAAAAGGAAACTACAGACAGGGTAAAAGATCTTGAGTGAGAAGCATCAGTAGTAGAACGATACCCGAGCTTATCGACGGCATTTCAAACTCGCTCAAGCTCAAGTGAGAAACAGAAAATCAATGAAAGAGAAGACGATTTCAGACCGAAGTAATCTCCCTTAGTCTCGCCCACGCCGGGGGACAGGGGAGCCCACGGGGTTGGTGTCTGAACAGCGCGTGAGAAGAAAAGATGCTCGAACAAACCAAATTCTGAAAAAGGCGAAACTGCCTTCACCTTCCAAACGCTACAAGAGCGCTCTCGCTTCCCCGTCCCAACTCCGACCCTGCCGAGTCAGGCCGGAAGGCAGGCCCCGGGGAAGGGGAAGGAGGGATCCGGTCCCAACGCCCTTCCATCTGCGAAGACTCGCAGCTCAAAGCGTAACTTACCTGTCTCCATAGCGACGGCAGCGGCCATAACAAGGAAAGACGCTAAAGAGCTAGCAGCCCAGCAGAGGAACTGCCCCGAGCGGCGGGGAGGTTCCGGAAGTCAGGCTCCCTCTTCCGGTCGCGGGGCAGTATGGGATACAGGGGCGGGCCCGGCCCCGCTGGGAGGCGGGCGGCTCCGCCCATCCCTGCCAGTGCCCGCCCGGCCGCCCGGCTTCCCTGCGCAGAGTCCCAGACGGCGAGGGGGCGGTGCCGGAGCCGCGGGAGCGCCTGAGGGGCAGGGTCCAGTGTTTCGGAGGGACATTTGAGCCCCCACAGGACGTGGAACTCTTGCCTGTGACATCATCGTAGTTTTCTGTCCTTGTGCCTGCCGTGACGTAACATGCCAGTATGACGCCATTTCTTATCACATGACGTAACGCAGGCGTGACAGAGGGTGGTCGGTGGGCCTCGCGAGGCCTCACTGACCCCCTCGGCCCTCTTGCACCTGCAGAATGGCCTCGCCCCGTAGGGGCAAAGCGTCTACTCTGCGGGCGGAGACGTCGACAGTCCACGTGGAGACAACGCACCGCGTGGAGACATCCTCCCGGCACGTGCAAATGTCATCCCGGCAGGTGGAGAGCTCCCAGCGCTACCGCGAGGGACCCTCCCTCTCCCACTCTGGGAAAGGACTCCCTCGTGTCCTCGAAGTGTCCTCCCAGCACGTGGAAACCTCCTCGCAGCTCACAGAAACATCCTTTCGCCATGTCAGAGCCTTGTCCCACCTGCGGGTGGAGACATCTCAGCACCGTGTGGAGAGCCCGGCCCAGGACAAGCAGGCCACGCGCCACAACGTGAAAATGGCCTGATGAAATGCTTCCCAAGGGCCATGGCCCTTAGCCAGGAGAAAATTGTTTCCACTTCTCAGCCAGCCAGCTGCCAGGAGGACCAGTCATCTTTGGTTTCATGGAAACAGCCCATAAATCAATGTAAGAAATAGCCAGGCTGCTGTTTCTGGATTCGGCCAGTATTTATTGACCGTGCTGCACCTTGGACCATCCTGCTTTTGGCCCAGTGAACTATTTTAACGTGAAGCCAACACAAAAGAGTTTTAGGCCTGTGATACTCTATAAAGTGGATTGATGGACAAAGAAATTGTTTGAGTCTCTGAGCCAGGTGAGTTTTGGATTCTTAGCCCCCAAAAGACCTTCACCACTTGAAACTTAGGAAGAGGGACCAAATATGACCTGTGGAGTGATTATATCCCTGCAAGTGATTATATGCCTGCTAAAAACCTCAGAAGCAAGGAAGAGTTTTTCCTAAGTTATTAATTGGCTTTTGTTTATGTTTCAAAATAATAAGTCTTTGTATGTGGTATCCCCAACCCACACACTTTTTTTTTTCTTTTTTTTTTTTGCGGTACCGGGGATTGAACCCAGGGGCGTTCTACCTCCGCGCTACACCCCCGGCCCTATTTTTTTTATGCTTTATTTTTGAAACCGGGTCTCACGAAGTTGCGGAGGGCCTTACTAGGTCGAGAGAGAGAGAGAGAGAGAGAGAGAGAGACATGGAAAGAGAAAGAGAGAGAGAGGAGAGAAGAGAGATTGATCGATCGATCGATCGATCGATCGTGCGCGCGCGCATGCGCGCTGAGGTTGGCCGCGAATCCGGATCCTCTGGTCTCCGCCTCCCAAAGTACTGGGATTACAAGCGTGCGCCACCACGCCTGGCCCACACACTTTTTAATATATGTCAGATGTTAAAAAAAAAAAGGTAAACCCATCACTGATCAAAACTGTAGGAAAGTGAGGGGGAGGTTATTGAAACCTGACCTGAGATTCAAAGATGGTAGAGGCGAGCAATATTTATTGAGTAGCTACTCTGTGCCAGGCACTCTGCTCAGCACTTGAACTATCACAGTGAAAAAGACAAAGTTCCTGCTGTGGTGGAGCTTATGCTCTGGTAAAGAAGCAGACAAGGAGAAAGCAAGACAGTTTTCTATTGTGACTAGCATTGTGAAGAAAATAGATGGGCAGTGTGATAGAGAATGGAGGTAAGGAAGTTCTTTAGATATGATGGTCAGGGAAGGCCTTACTGAATAAGTAACACTTCATCTGAGATTTGTGTGGGTGAACAGTGAGCCATATAAACATTTAGGGGAAATCCATTCTAGGCAGAAGGAATAGCCAAGTAGAAAGGGTGGGTGTGAACAAGCTTGGGATATTTAAGGAACAGAAAGACCTTGGCTGGGGCTTGGTGAGGGAGAACATGGTATGGAAGAAAGGAGATTAAAAGTAGGCAAGGCCGGGTGTGGTTGCACACGCTTGTGATCCCAGTACTTGGGAGGCTGAGACCGGAGGATCTGGTTTCGCGGCCAGAACCCAGTGAGGCCCTCCGCAACTTAGTGAGACCCTGTTTCAAAATAAAGAATAAAAAATGGGGCTGGGGATGGAGCTCGGAGGTAGAATGCTAAGTGGCATGACCCATGCCTGTAATCCCAGGAACTTGGGAGGCTGAGACAGGAGGATGTCAAATTAGTAAATGTAACTTAGCGAAAACTTGTCTCAAAAATTTTTTTTAAATCAGCATGGCAGGGTGGTGCACACCTGTAATCTCAGTACTTGAGAGGCTGAAACAGGAGGAATGCAGGTTCAAGGCCAGCACATGGTAACTTAGACCCTATTTCAAAATTAAAAATAAAAAGGCTGGGGGTGTATCTCAGAGGCAGAACAACACTGAGATCAATCCCCAGTATCACACACAAAAAATTTTGTTTTTAATTAACAGGGCTTTGGATATAGTTCAGTGGTAGAGTCCCCCTGGATTCAATCCCAGCACCACACACACACACACAAAAAAAAAAGGCAGAAGCCAGTTTATAGAGGGTCTTGTAAGTCACAGTAAGGAGCTCAGGTTTTATTCTGAGGACAGTGGGAAAACAGTGGAAGGTTTTATGCAGGGAAGTAACATGATGCAATTTACATTTAAAAAAATCCTTCTGTCCTCTGTGTGTAGGATATAGGACAACTGTTCTCAACTTGGGGGGGGGGTGATTTTGTCCCCTTGGAATACTTGGCAATGTCTACAGACATTTTTGTTTGGGAGGAGGTCCACAGAAGGTGCTACTAGCATCTAGTAGGTAGAGGCTAAAGATGCCACTAACATCCTACAATGCACAGGTCAGCATCCCATACCTCTGCCAACAACAAAGAATCACTGGGTTCAAATGTCAGTAGTGATGAAGCGAAAAAACGCGGAGGATTATAGCAACTTAGAAAGCTAAAGCACGGTCCACTGGGGAAACACCCCACTTCTATATAGCAGGATCGTAGGGAGGCCTAAGAAACACTCATGGAAGAGGGTTAGAGGTCATGTCTTCTGGTGAACAGCAGGGCAGAAACTCTCAGAGGAAAGGAATATGTTGCTCTTTGAGGGGCCCTCCACCCTTGCTTTCAATAATTCATGTGATATTTACCCCAGGAGTACACAAGGGTTCCATCGAGCAGGCTGTAAGTGACGCTGATTATGTGGAACCTCATTGTGACTTAGAGCACTTGCTCTTTCCAGGCACCGTGGGAAGTCATCACTCGCATTTCTTCATTTCATCCCAGCGACGTGCACTGGGCATTCCCTAGAATAGGGGCTGAGGCCAGGAGAAATGTTGTAAAGCTCCAGAAGCTACCCTAATGCTTTTGCCTCATAAAACTTCTACTATAAAAGAATACTTGCCCTGTGGAATTTTAGTCTTTTGGGAGCCCACTAATTCTTTTTAACATGACAGACTGTGCATTATATACACTCTTCATATGTATCCTTTAAATGAACAAAGTAGTTGCTTCTCTATAATGATGTTCCTTATTAATGTTTTTACACAGAGTGACATGTGCTTAACAAATGAAATAATTTAAAGATATGTAAAGAAAAATTTAATAATTTATCACCTTTCCATTTCTATCCTCTGGAAATGACTTCTATCAGACACTTGGTGTATATCCTTCCAGATCTTTCTCCATTAACTAACTGCTTATCCCTTCCTCCTCTTCCTCCTCCTCCTCCGTGTGTGTGTGTGTGTGTGTGTGTGTGTGTGTGTGTGTATGTGTGTGTTACTGGTGATTGAACCCAGGGTGTTCTACTTCTGAGCTACATCACCAGCCCTATTTTATTTTTTATTTTGAAACAGGATCCCACTAAGTTACTGTGCACTGGCCTTAAACCTGTGATCTTCTTGGCTCAGCCTCCCAAGAACTGGGATTACAGGCATGTGCTGCCAGTCCCAGCTACATATCCCCCTTCTTAGTAGTACCTGGAAGATTGGTTTGAACATGATTCTGTAAAAGCTAAACACCTGGTTTCTGGATGATTGATTCTTCAGGAAGGTTATAGGATTCTGGTAGTTTCTTCCTGTTATCTTTGTTTCATAAGAGGGGTTTTACCTAGGTTTCTTCCTCCAGATTTTGTTTATTCATGTTTCAGAGCAAGAAAGTGTTGAAAAGGCAAGAGATGTGGAGAAAAAGATATTAGCCATGCAATGATGCTGTATGTTAAAGAAGCCTGTTTGTTGTAGTTGTTAGTGTACCTCCTATATTTTATAAATGTGTGGCCACCGGGCGTGGTGGCGCACGCTTGGAATCCCAGTACTTGGGAGGCGGAGACCAGAGGATCCGGGTTCACGGCCAGCCTCAGCTACTTAGTGAGGCCCTCCGCAATTTCGTGAGACCCGGTTTCAAAATAAAAGATAAAAACTAGGGCCGGGGGTGTAGCTCGGAGGTAGAACGCCCCTGGGTTCAATCCCCGGTACCGCAAAAAAAAAAAAATGTGTGGCCATCAATAAGTGTGTGTTGCCCATACTGTGTATCATCCTCGTCACATTGTTTTCTCTTGGAAGCTCCAAAGGATCATGGTTGAGATCTGTGTTGAACCATGGACACAGGTCTCTGTTCCCCAAGATGGGGTTTGCTAAAGTTGTCAAGAATAAGACCTACTTTAAGAGATACCAAGTGAAATTTAGAGGAAGACAAGAGAGTAAAACTGGTTAATATGCTTGGAAACTCGATGATCCTGGACAAAAACAAATACAACCTGCCCAAGTACAGGATAATAGTTCATGTAACTAACAGAGATATCATTTGTCAGGTTGCCTGTGCCTGTGTAGAAGGGGATATGATGCAGCAAATGCACATGAACTACCAAAATGTGGTGTGAACGTTGGCCTAACAAAGTGTGCTGAGGCATATTGTACTGGCCTGCAGGCTTGGACAAGATCTATTAGGGTTTGGCATGGACAAGATCTATAAAGGCCAAGTGGTAATAACGAGATGAATACAGTGTGGAAAGCACTGACAGTCAACCTGGTGCCATCACTTGCCATTTGGATGCAGGCCTCGCCAGAACTACAGCTGGCAAAGTTTTGTAGGCACAGAAGGGAGCTGTGGATGGAGGCTTGTCTATCCCTCACAGTACTAAGTGATTCCCTAGTTATGATTCTGAAAGCAAAAAGTTCAATACAGAAGTTCATCAGAAGCACATCATGGGTCAGAATGTTGCAGATTATATGCATTATCTAATAGAAGAAGATGAAGATGCTTACAACAAAGTTATCTCCGTACATGAAGAACACTGTTACTCCAGGCATGATGGAGAAGATATTTAAGAAAGCTCATTGTGCTATATGAGGGAATGTAGTCTATGAGAAGAAGCCCAAGAGAGAAGAGGCGAGACTATCCCAAAATGTCCCTTGCCCAGAAGAAAGATTGGGTAGCTCAAAATGGCACACGCTTGTAATCCCAGTACTTGGGAGGCTGAGACAGGAGGATCCGGGTTCGTGGCCAGCCTCAGCTAC
>PVJS01043573.1:0-17016 GCA_004027185.1 Glis glis | reverse complement strand
GCGCTACACCCCGGCCCTATTTTTTTATGCTTTATTTTGAAACTGGGTCTCACGAAGTTGCGGAGGGCCTCACTAGGTAGAGAGAGAGAGAGAGAGAGAGAGAGAGAGAGAGAGAGAGGAGAGAGAGGAGAGAGAGAGAGGAGAGAGAGGGAGTGCGCGCACGCATGCACGCTGAGGCTGGCCGCAAACCCGGATCCTCTGGTCTCCGCCTCCCAAAGTACTGGGATTACAAGCGTGCTCCACCACGCCCAGCCTTATAACACCCTTTCTTTTAAAAAAAATTATTGGTGCATTGTAGTTCTACATGATAGTAAGATTCAAAGTGATACATTCATATATGCACCTAATAGTTTGGGGACTATTTCCTTCTCCATACCTCCCCTTTCTCTCTACTCTTCCCTCACCCAGTCCCCTTCTACGATTCATTCCACTGCTCTCTCTCCTAATCATGAGGTCCCTTTGCTTTCCTTTTTTTCTCCCTAGCTTTCATATATGAGAGAAACACACAACCTTTAATTATTTGAATCTGGCCAATTTCAGTATAATGCTCTCCATTTTCCTACAAATGACATAGTTCATTATTCTTTATGGCTGGAGTAAAACTCCACTGTGCGTGCGTGTGTGTGTGTGTGTGTGTGTGTGTGTGTGTGTATCACATTTTATTTATCCATTCATGTGTCAACCTAGGTTGGTTTTGTAACTTGACTGTTGTGAATTGTGCTGCTCTATACATGAGTATGCCATGACATCTCTTCTCTACTCTTCATAAAATAGTGAAGTGGCCCATCCATTCATCTACATTCTTCACCAGACTAGAAGCTTTGTGATGGGTTAGACTGTGTCTACTCACCACACAATTGCATTCCTAGTACCAAGCACAGGTTCCTGACTCACAGTAGGTACTAAACAGCATTGCTTGGTATTTGTTGAAAATAATACCTTCATAATTATTTTTTCTCTCTGACCACAAATTTTAATCAAACCAACTTATAATCAAAGTTGTTGACAATGTTGGGAAACTTCTACCATTGTTTTTGCTGCAAAACATTGTTTTTGATGGCCTAGGAATTCAAGTCCTATTTATATATTCACAGAAGTATACAATGACAATATTTTCACAGAATCACAATGACCCTATGTTTCAATTTGATGGGGACCATCCAGTTTAAGCCTATTGTCTGAGCATAATTATTAATAATGCTTCTATTGACTCTCACAGTGCTTTGGCTTGGATGATTAATTATTCACTCACCTACTCAGAAGCCAATTTGCAAATGTTTAATTTTGTGGATGAAAATGGTGTCTTGCTAGTTTTAAGAGAAAGTACAGAGCTGTGGTCCAAAATCCAGATGAAGTTTACTTGTGAAAATGGGGTTTAGAAATAAGAGAGTAATAGTAGCTAAGGTTTGTAAGATGTAGACTTTTGACATAAAGCAAATAATAATAAAAAAATGAGTTTGAGTCAACTTGTAATCAACCCAACAGGGAATTCATGTATCTGGAATAATTTACTTAAAGCAGATTAAGTTCTGGATTAATACAAATCACCAATTTCCACTTGTTTTTTTTAGTAATTGAAAAATATATCCAATTAATTTCTTATATTAAGATAAATTATGACTAAGCCCTCACTACTCAAAAGCAGAGAGGGAGGGGGAGGCAGTGGGTTTAGATTCTTGATCCTCTACACCAGCCTTCTAGAGGTGGCTTTGATTTAGATTCAAGTGCTAAAGTATTCTCATAGTGTTTAACAATGGTATAATTTAAGCATGAAACTATACCTACAGTCCAACAGAAGCACTTCTGGGATTACCTACTAACATGGATTTTCCTTCCTGTGTACCCCTTCTTAAAGTGGCCCCACTTTTAATACTAAAACCATATATGGAAATAGGCTAAGCAGAGGAACTTAAATACTCTTATAAAATGAATTTGAATATCTTATTGATTTTTAGGTAGATCACAAATACACACACATACATTTTTATTTAAAAAACCAAGCAACTTAACATAAACAAGTTCTATATAAAACATAAAACTGAAATTTGGACTCCTCAGAGCTACCACGTTGAAACAAAACTGGAAGCTCGTGCAATCTAGATAGCCTGTCTTCCCTGCACGGGGTCATTCTGCCCCAAATCAAAACTTGAATTGTCCTATGAACTATAAAAGTTGAGTTCATGCCCTCTGAGAATTGGTGGAAAATCCAATTTGCTTCATTCCATCCCTGCCTCCAGAGGCAGGCTGATCTAATTGTGAGAGAGGTTTCCCCTTTCAAAGGCTCAGAGAGCTTCTTGTAAATACAGTCCCTGTTGTCTTTCTAATGACAGCGCCCTGCACATATCTCTAAATAAAGCAGAACCAAAGGTGTGCGCCTCTTCCTGACATTCCATAGAGACTCACAACGGGGGCTCATTTCTCAAGTCAGAAAAGTGGGACCCTCTTCGCCCCAGACATTCTGGGTCAAAACCACTGAATTTAGGGACACTTTTGCCAGTTGTCACCACTGAGGAATGGTCAAGATTAGAAACCTGGATACTGTAGACCTGGGTCTCAAACTCAACTCCATCAACTGCCACTTGTGTCCAAAGCAGTTCTTTTTTTAGTTATTTTATATCTCAATCCCCTTGTTTGTAAAATAGGAATAAAAATATTCTCTAAATCACAAAAATACCCGATAATTGTTATCTTGATTATTTGTTTTTGTTGTTGTGGCTATTACTATATCTGCTCATAAAAGCTACCATTGGTACACCTCAGCCCAGACAATAATTTTAGTTGTTCAACTAAGTCAGTGCAACTAGTTATTTTTAGTTGTATAGTAGAAAAAAAGACAGACTTTATGATCAGACAGTTCTGAATCCCAATTCAATCCTGAAACATAATAGTTGCATAACTTTCTGGCATTTTCTAAACCTCTCTAAGACTCAGTTTCCTCGTCTATAAAATGGGAATAATATCTACCCTCCATGATTACTGCAAACTAAAGTCCATACATATAAAATTACCTGGGACAGAGTAAGCAGTCATTATATGGTTGCTATTGATATTATTCATCCTATCTCCATTTAGGAGCAAAAAATATATATATCCTCAGAACCACCTGATTCAGCAGGATTTCCCACACACAAAGTTCAGTCATCCTGGGAGCTTCTGTGGCCCTACTCAGCATAGGATGTAAGAGCTTTGCAAGTCTGCAAGAACAAGAACTGACTAGAAAAGAGTAGAAACAGGTGCGCCCCAAAGCAAACTGGCGTTGCCTCCTAACAAAAGGAGGCTCTCGGCACAGCTGGGAGGCAGAAGTGAGGCAGGTGCAATTAGGCTGCACAGCCATGCAGTCGAGTGGCTTCTGCAATTTGGAGAGCTGAAGTCAGAAGCAGAATCTGCTTCAGGTTTTAATTCAGTGTTTCAAAGGCCAGAGAGATGTTTTTGAAAGTGAGCCTGAGCTGATAAATCAATGCGACACAGGGAAGAGATCCTAAAAGTAGGCAGCGTTTTGCATTGAAAATTCAAACACCTCTTCATTGCTGTCATGCTAAGATAAAGAGCTAAGAAAGAACTCCCAAGTTGCTGGGATGGAGGATGGAGGACTTCTATTCCTTCCCAAGATGAACACAGGATGTAGCACACTCTCCCTGTGCTCAACAGCAGACAAGCAGATAAGTGAAGCACATCTTCCCTGTCTGAACTCTTGACAGGGTCTCTCTGAAGATAAGCATCTAGTATATCGACTCCCTGTTTGCTAGGACTTCAGGGGAGAGGAAAAGAGTCAGCACTGCAAGAATCGCCCACTGCAACCTTGTGTTTCTGGATAGGTTTGTGTCAGTCCCCGGTGACATGTTCAGTCCTGAGGCGGCCCATCCCAGGGATCAAAGCAGCAGAGGCCGACGGCCCCACCTGTGTCACATAACTTTCCCATCCATAACATCCTCTTCCCCGCTGGCCTGCGGGACCCCTCAGAGGGGTTCCAAGAATGATGAGAAACTAGGCACAAGGGAAGTCCTCACAGGTAGCAACCAGCCCACCCTACACAGGGCTGTTCCAAATTGTTGCCCCCAAATGGAGCTCCAGGGGGCTACGATTGGGTGGCATTCTAAAGGCATAGCTGATGCCAAGCAGGTCTTTTGATTTTGGAACGTGCTACAATCAGAAGGGCCCTGGTATCATTCAGGAGACAGAACCTGATAATGACAGCGTGAGCCTGGTGCTAAAGACCAATCCTTCCTCGCGAAGATGGCTGAGACCCTGAGCCAAAAGCAGCAGCTGGGGGAAGTGGCTCTAGGCTGGGCACTCAGATCTTCCCTCTCATGATCAGATGCCTCGTCCTTCATGGTCCCACATCTAACAACAGCCCCTGTGGCTCTGCGTCTCATCAGTCACTTCTGCATCTCATTCAGAATCCACGGATTACAGAGAATTTTTAGCGTCACACTAAAATTGCTCCGAGCTCAGACTTCAAAACATTTATCTTTATCAACCGTACTTCTGTAACACTCTTGTTTCTTATTTGCTATTGCATAGATGTGTGCAGAAGTGGAAGGGGTAGTTCTCCTCCAGTTCTGCCATTACCTTTAGCTGTTTTTCCTCAAAAGCCACAATTTTATCTGGGTCTGTGCCATAACAGCGGTGGAGGGAGCCTTTATGGGCAATGTTACTTGTCTGTGGGCAGCACCCCAGTTCCTGTGATCTCTCCACACACACCCATCTCTGCATTGCTAGCAGATGTGTTATGGTTATTCTTCTATCATGGTATATTTTCCAGGCCACGGTTAATGACTGCCCATTCCTTGCTTCGGTGGGGTGTTTCTGAACATTTGTTATGCATGTGAACATGAATGTTACAGGGACAGCCGCTGCGGCCATGTATTATCTTGGGTAGGTGGGCTTGCTTCCAAGGACACTCTAGTGGCCAAAGGTAGTTGTGCTATTAGAGTGTTCAAAGAAATGATTAGGGACTCTCAGAATACAGTACAGTATCTCCCATTCTTGGAAGTATTTGCTGATTTTGGCATCCGGTAGTCAAAGGAAATCACTAGGATTGAGCTGCCATGACTTTAAGCACTGTACACAATAGAGGTCAGACCATAATTCCCATTCCAAAAATATTCACCCATAATCTTTCTAAGAACATGGCAGCAAATCCAACCTTTGACATTCAAAAATGCAATAGCCCAGGCCAAAAGAGAACCTATGTTTCACCAAATCCCATAGCAAGAGTCCAGCAGGGCCAGGAGGAAGAAGGTGTAACAGAAAAACTCCACCTAGCCTCCCTGCATGGCTACCCTCCATGGAATCTCTGTTAGCCTTTCTTCCATATTCTTTAGGACTTTCTAAAAGAAATCATCTCCTTGCTATCCTTGCCTTCAATCTGATGGCAAAGAAGAACAAAAGAAAACCCCTTTCCTCAGTCCCATTTCATTCTTGGCCTTGCCATAGATCTTCGGAGGGACATGTTTTCTCCAGTAGACCACCCCATCAGTAGATTCTTGCCTGGATTTCTTAGCATCACAAATAAAAATCTCTTGACTATAATACAAGAAAGCTGTTCTGGGTGCTTCAAGCAAAAGAGGTGTTATTGGAAAGATTTGGGGAACTCATTGAATTGCTAAGTTGCTGAGTCTGGCCTCGAACCTGTGATCCTCCTGTTACAGCCTCCCACATTTTGGGATAACAGGTGCTGAGAGGGAAACTAGTGGAGCAGGGTCAGAGGGTAGGTGACAGCCAGGGGACAGCTGAGACACCTTCAATCAGAGTCAGACAGGCCTGGGTGATGCCCCTAAGTCAGCAAGGGGATCAGATGATGGTCAGCCAACAAACAAATGAGCAAACAATCTAACAGGCAATGTTCCAGAAGAGACGATATCTGAGCAAAGGACAACAAATCCTTAGAGGAAAATCCACCTTCATCCTGCATGACCTAGGCCAAGTGACTTTGGGATTTGGGGTCTCAGTCTCTTCACCTGTAAAACACCAACAATAAGGCCTGTATTTCAGGAGCTGCTATGAGAAACAGAGATAATGCACACAAGATGCTGAGAGAAGGAGTTCAAAGAGGTCAACAGTGACTTACTCTTGTGGTTCAAACATGAAAAATAACCCCACCAGAGAAGATATGACAGGGAAAGGGTTAATGCCTGTTTGTCTTGTTTTCTTTCTTGACAGGACTTAGAAGCAGAATCAAACAATCTGAAGATATAAAAAGATGGAAAATGCTACAGGAAGGGGAAAGTGGGAAGGGAAGGAGAAGAAAGGGGTTTGGGGTTGTGGTAAGCTTTCTGACACAGTCAGGTACACAGCAGGGAGATCTTGCTCAGTTGGGAAGAGAGAGGAGGAGAGAGAAAGAGGGAGGAAGGGAACAGGCTTCCCAACCCTGGGCCAATCAGGAGCAGAAGAGACCGGCAAGAGCTCCAGACCCCCAAAGAGTGAGGGGAAAACTCACTCTTGGCTTAGGCCTCAAGACCTAGGTCCTTGGCTTAGATCTGCCAGGGATGTACAGACTCAAGAATTGCTTAGGGAATAGTAGAAATTATTTTCTGGGTTTCCTTTTAGTTAAGGTGACCAACAATCCCAGTTTGGGATTGAATGGGTTCTCTAGAATATTCTCCGGAGTGCTTCAGAGACCTCTATTTCCAGGAGTGGATGTAGGGGAAGACGGAGGGAGATCCTCCCTGCTGGTGGGGACTTTGCAACGCAGGCGCCCACAGTAGCGATGCTGACCAGTGCATCTGGTCGGCAGTTACCCTCCCTGGGCCAGATGGATGCTGGCCACTTGTCACACCAAAGAGGAGCCCTGTGTCCCCTGGAGGGCTCTCTATTGGGCAGACCTGTCAGGGTAGAAAGCATCTGAAATATCTGGCTTCTTACTGAATGTCACTGTGCCTCGCTGAGATTTCTTCCACCTCTAGGTCTGCTCCCAAGACCATTGCCTCCAGCCCACGGCTCTGAGTAGCATGGACAAGCTGATATTGCTCAGATTCCTTCTCCATAGCAAACCTGTCTCCTGTGTTCAAGACCCATGCATCCAACTGTATGCATAATCATCGCTTAGAGGTCCCATGGGCATCTTCAATCAACACGGATCTCTTGATTGGACCCCCCTGTGCTATTCTTCTAAACCTGCTCCTCTGCCTGTTAAAATAAAGAATGGCCACAGGAAATGAAAAATTCCAAGGGTTACCAAATCATTTCATATTTGGAGCTCACCATGTGGTGTTTTTGTCATTGTTGTTGGTGGTGGTTGTTTTGTGTGTGTGTGGTACTAGGGATTGAACCCAGCCAGGAGCATTCTACCTCTGAACTATACCCCCAGTCCTTTTTACCTTTTATTTTGAAACTGGGTCTCATTTAGTTGCTGAGGCTGGCCTCAAACTTGTGATCCTCCTGTCTCAGCCTCCAAATACTGGAATGTGCTGTCCCTTCACAGTGGTGACAAAGGACAAAGGCACTTGGCCAGCCTATCTTACAACCTTCAGTAAGGCCAAGTCCTCCTTTTGCCCTGTTGAATTTGAAATCCCAGTGGAACCTTTCCCCCGATTCACAGAATCTACGAAAACGAGCAGTGTTGAGTATGAAACTGGCTCTTTCCGAATGATTTGCCTTTGTCCTTCCAATTTAGAAGCATATGCTGTTTTTAGCATTTCTTTGTCAAAGGCTTGCAAAGCTATCTTCATCTGTGTTCCCCTGAATTCAGAGTGCGAATAGTTTATCTGCGAGGAAATCCCAAGATTCCACGTGGGAGGGCAGAAAAGTAAAGCAGGGAATGAAGAAAAGCCCCAAAAGTTCATGACTGAGCTCATCACTGAGCTGTGGGCAGCTGGGGCTTATGCTCGCTGGGGACACCTAGAGCCATGTAGAATGTGTCCCAAAATTGCCCCTTCTAGATGGGACGCTGACCCATTTATCCACAGTCCCACCCCACATGGCTAAGGGATGCCTGCCCGAGTCAGTTTTCCTAGTTCAGGATCAGGAGGCTTCTGGGGGGATCCTGGAGGCAGAGAATGGAGAAATCAAGGCACTGTCCTTGAGTGAACTCCTGGGCACACGTGGGGTGCTGTCCTCGCAGCTGCGCAGAAGCCAAGGGGGACAGGGAGAAACAACCCGGGGCCAGGACCAGCATTGTCATAGTAAGCTGATTCTAGAATGTGGGATTTGGGGTCAAAAGACATGTACTAGGTCCTGTTTCTTATACTTCTTAGGCTGACCCATTTCAGCAGGGGCAAGTCTCATCATCATCATCATCATCATCATCATCATCAGCATCACTATTTCATGGTACTAGGGATTGAACCGGGGCATTCTACCTCTGAGCTACACTCTCAGCCTGTTTTTTACTTTTTTGTTTTGAAATGGGGTCTTGTTAGGTTGGTGAGAGACTCGCTAAGTTGCTGAGGCCAGTCTCAAACCTGCAGTACTCCTGTCTCAGCCTCCCAAGTACTGGGATTACAGGTATGCACCACCATGCCTGGCACAAATCACATATTTTGAGGATTAATTTCTTTTCTTTATTAGAAATAGAAAGAGAAGCTCCCAGCCCTATTTATGCTAGATGACTGTTGCCGGGACCTAATAGGATAATGTAAGGAACTACCAAGTGTTAGGCAAATGCTATTCATTATGTTGACCACTTAACGTCCCTTCTGGGAATCCAGTATTTACTCTGGGTCTGCAAGCATCAGATGCTCTGAGGCTGCCGGGAAGGTCCTTCTTCTGACAGTGTCTCCTAGTAGCAGGGCACACGTAGCCCTGGTTCCTCATCTGCTTTCAGTAACATTTGCTCGTTCCTTCACCTGTGTCATTCTAGAGACACAGATGCTTATGAGATTAAATACCTGGCCTAATGTGGCTCAGCCATACATGGTGGTAACAACACAGGGGTCCAGGCCTGATCCCAGAGTCAGGGGCTTAAACCACCAAGAAATTGGATCATTGCTTACTTTATTTCTTCCTTAGGAAAATAGTTTCATACTCTGCTCCATCCTTTCTCCAAAGGACCTTTTATTTTTTTGCTTTGTGGTACTGGGGGTCGAACCCAGGGGCATTCTACCTCTGAGCTATACCCCTAGCCCTATTTTATTTTTTATCTTGAAACAGGGTTTTGTTAGGTTGCTGACAGTCTTGGCTAAGTTTCTGAAGCTGGCCTTGAACCTGCAATCCTCCTGTCTCAGCCTCCCAAGTACTGAGATTACAGGTGTGTGCCACCATACCCAGTTCCAAAGGACCTTTTATATATCTATTTCTTCTTTTCTCTTTTATTTTCTGAACAAGATACACTTTTTTCCCATTGATTTATTTCTACTCTTACTTCCTTGAAACCTATAAAAGTGTCATATAAATGCAAGTCTAATATTGAGAACAAGAAAGGTAGAGCTGACATTTCACCCTGTAGCTGCAGTCATTTTAATTATCTGCACATTCATATAAAAACATCCTGGAGAGCCCTTCCTTTTCTGTGCTTTTGTGGTGATACAGCTGGATCATTTAAGAGTTGAAATCTCTGAAATAAGGATGCTGCTCATGTCGTGGAATACTAAGGTGATTAATACATTTACAAGCTGCCTTAATTTACTATGACTAAAATGGCTTTTTAGCTGGGTATGGTGGTACATATCTGAGATCCCAGTACTTGGGAGGCTGAGACAGGAGGATTGCAGGCTCAAAGACAGCGCGTGGAAACTTAGCAAGACCCAGTTTCAAAATCAAAATAAAATAGGGTGGGGATGTAGCTTGGAGGTAGAATCCCTGGGTTCAATCCCTAGTACCCCCAATGGCTTTTCAATTGGTTAAAAAAAATGTCTTGTAGAGAATTGTTCATTTAAACCTGGCCAAGGGAGGGGTGGGGTCAGGCAGGTTACTATTAATCTAAATTTAACCATTACCACTAAGTTCTCAAACCATATGGAAAGCAGCCCACTTACTGATATTGCAGGGAGTGGCTGAGTGGAAGAGAAAATAAGAGAGAGAAAAGAAAACAAGAAAAAGAAAAGATGCTGCGTCAGTATTTGCTCATCTCAAAGTATGGTGTGATTGTTGGAAACACCCACTTAGGTTCCAATTGCGTTTAGCCAATCTGGTCGGTGAACAGTGGTGAGGGTTTTGCTGAATTGTTGTAATATCTTCCTGTGTGTGTGTGGTACTAGGGATTGAACTCAGGGGCATTCTTCCTCTGAGTTACACCCCCAGCCCTTTTTTATTTTTTATCTTGAGAATCAGGGTCTCACTAAGTTGCTGAGAGCCTCCATAAGTTGCTGTGACTGGCCTCAAACCTGCAGTCTTCCTGTCTCAGCATCCCAAGTACTGCGATTACAGGCATGCGACACCACACATGGCTGGTGTAATATCTTTAAAACAGTAAATAGTCTTGCGATAGAGCCTTTAGGAAGTGAGTTACATCAGGAGATAGTTTGATCTATAAATTGAATCTAGATTAATTTCGAGAATGCTCTAAATTCTTGCTCACTTGGGCTGCATGTTGACAATATTATGGTACTACACTGATGGTTGCTAGAGTCACAACCCCAGCACTGACACAGCAATGACATTTGCATGATTTCTCCACCCAGGCTCTCTGTTCTTCTCCAGACTGCCCCTGGAAGAGGCAGGAGGGTCACATAGTACATCTAATGCTGTCCTACAACTGAAATGTCATGATGCCAGTTTCAGTCAGAAATCACACAGGCAGCAGCATGACGACTATTTATGATCTCTCAGACTGTCCCCAAACGCTTTCCGTTCCTAGCATGTGCATGACATTTCTATCATGTGGCAACTCGATGCATGTGTCAGGCCTTTCCCTAAATGAGACTGCGGGTGGATGATGATGAATAGTGCAGGATCTGCAGTTTCCCACCCCTCCACATGCTGGCAAAGGTCGCCTAGCAACTGTTGTTATGGGCAACACTAGAATGTTTAGTTTAATTCAGTGGCAACAGGACATCTTCGGTCTTCTGAAGGAGGTTCAAGTTTATGCCCTGGAGATTAGGAGCCCCTCAGAAATCCACACGGGTTACAGTCTTCCTGTGCCTGCATCAGGTTTAACCATTACCACTAAATTTGCTCATGTAAAATTCAAACTAGCCTTTCTTGAAGCTACCACACGTATGCAGGCAGAGGAAAGGGTTAGTATCTGATTCTTATTACAAGGTAACTGCTTGGCCTCATTCCCTTCCCTATTTAATATTCACAACATGGACTTCAAAATGATTTCCAAACTGTGAAGCCTGGTACAAAAATAAAAAGTCAAAAAAGGAGGGAAAAATTCTTTATTAAACCCCTGCTGGGATACTTTTCTCTTTAATGCACTTGAAAAAAAAATCCTGGACAATTTTGCATTCAGATGCATCAACAGAACCATGCAGAAACTGGCTGTGTAGATGGGTTACACCACCCCCTACTGATTGATCCTCCTAATGGCTCAGCATTTTGCAAATGAAGCAGTTACCTCTGTTCTGCTGGCCATTAATTCAGCCTGCATAGGTTTCTGCTGGTTTAATGAGAGCAGAGTATCTTCTACCAAAATGCAGTTCTTTCTAGCTATATAATAAAATAACTCTATAAAATAGCCCATATGAAAAACAGCCATAAAATAAAATATCACAGCTAATGAAAAATTTAATTTCATGTCACTATACTTATAAAATAGCCACTCCCCATTCATAGAAAAAAAATGTATGCATGTATATTAAGCAAGATCAGCGTTTACCTGAGTTCTTGATATGAAAAAACTCAATAATAATGAGGCTGGAACTCTCTGAACCTGTTATTTGAAGGAGGTACTAGAATCTTTTTGTTGTGGTAAGTGCTTTTTTTTTTGGACAACTTTGTATTCAGGTAAGGCTAATTATTAAACAATAATTAAGATTTCTTTTTTTTTTTTGCGGTACCGGGAATTGAACCCAGGGGCGTTCTACTTCCGCGGTACACCCCCGGCCCTATTTTTATACTTTATTTTGAAACCGGGTCTCACGAAGTTGCAGAGGGCCTCACTAGGTAGAGAGAGAGAGACAGAGACAGAGAGAGAGAGAGAGAGAGAGAGAGAGCTGAGGCTGGCCGCGAACCCAGATCCTCCGGTCTCCGCCTCCCAAAGTACTGGGATTACAAGCATGCGCCACCATGCCCGGCTAATAATTAAGATTTCTATTAAGCATAAGATACATTTCATTATGCATTTATTTTTATTTCTTGGTTTAAAAACATAGTCTAGCTGTGCATGGTAGCATACACTTTGAGTCACAGCCACTTGGGAGGCTGAGGCAGTAGGATGCTTTGGTACAAGTTTGAGACCAGCAAGGGAAACATAGAGAGACCCCCATCCCCCCCCAAAAAAAAGAAAAGAAAAGGAAAAAAGTCAAAAATAGAAAAGTTTGAAATTCAGTACAGTGGCTTAAAGGACACCTGTGAATTTAGACCCACAATCTTCAGAGTTTATGTAATTTACATCCAAATTGCTTTATTAGTCAACACAGAATTTCACAGTGATTCCAACTCCCTTCTGCAGAGTATTAGAGGGGATTTGTGTTTCCTTCCTAAAAAGAAAAGCCAAGTGAGAGTTAAACAGAGGTGTTGTCAGGAATAGAAATTGCAAAAATAAAATAAGGAGAATTTTTTAGGTGTTTGCATGTACATTGCTTGGTTGGAAGGACAGAAAGGTATAGCATTTGGAGGACCCCACGACCATGCCATGTGAAAGATTACAGGGGTTTCTGTAGGCAGAAGCGACACATGTCACTTCCAAATGGAAGCACCTCATTGCTGGTGCAAGATCCTGCAGTGATGTAGGACACGGCCACTGTCAGGAATCTCCTGTCTTCCTCAGCTGTGTCATCAGCAGGCTGCTTTGCTTGGGATGCTCAGCACACAGGTAGGAGGCCTGCTGCTGTGCTGAAGGAGAGCAGTCTGACCGCAGTGGTGGATATCAGGCTTCAGAAAGACATGCTGTTTTCTCCACAGCCAGCCGGCAAACCACGGGTGCCCACAGTCACAGGCTAAGCACACAATCGTAGAAGATCAGAACCTCGTCAGGCTGGGACCTAAGAGGTGCTGAAAAAGTCAGCTTTCCAAGAGTGAAAGGGGGTAGATCATAGATCGTAGTGAGGAAATAGAGACGGAGTCCACTAGGAGGATATTCACTGCCACCAGAAGTCGCGTGGAGGGTGACAAAGGTGGGCAAGCTTCTGAAGATCGAGCCCTAATCTTCCCCAAGTGTTCCTTCTCCGAAAAGGTACCATGTCCTCAGATACATCTAGTACACCTACGAGTCAGATGCTAACTGAAACCAAAAGCATTCCTCAAATTAATTTCATTCTTCCAAACCTCTAAGGACTGCATCTCTGTATTGGATTTTGCAGACATGTCTTACACGTTGTTGCTAAGGATCTTGAAGAAATGCAGTGATAGAGAGCCCATAGGTATAGGTAGTATACTAATGGTAATAAAAAATGACAAAAGTCCAATAAAGGCTTACAAGGGATAACTTCTGCATTCACATGTCCTCTGTAAGGATTTAAAGTATAACCTACGCCTCTAGCGCGTGACCTCTGAACAAAATTACAAAGTAAAACAAGGATAAGGAAGCAATAAATGACAAATTAAGCCGTGATGGATGGGATGCGAGAGAAACCTGGTCCTTTGCACAAATAATGGGAACCGAAGCCACGGATACTGCCAGGGTCTTCATGGCGAGGTCAGACAGGGAGTTAAAAGCCAAAGGGGTGTTGCTGGTGGGATTGTAAAATGCTGCAGCTGCTACGAAAGACAGTGTAACAGTCCCTCCAAAGATGAAAATAGAATTACCATGTTATCCCCCAATTCTACCTCTGGGTATAGATCCAAAATAATTGAAAATGAGGACTCCAACAGATACTGCAAGACACTCATAGCAGCATTACTCATAACAGCTAAAAGGAAGAAGTAACCCACATAACCATTGACAGATGAATGAAGAAACGGACTATGGTGTATGCTTACAACGGAATATTATTCTGCCTTAAAAAGGAAGGACATTGAGACACGTTACAACAATGGATGACCCTGGAAGACTTTATGCTAAGTAAAATAAGCCAGACATAAAAAGACAAATACTGCTCGATTCCATGTATTCGAGGTTCCTACTGTAGTAAAATCCATAGAGACGGGCAGTAGAATTGGAGTTACCTGGTGCTGAGACAGGGAGAATGTCGTGTTAGTGTTTAATGGGTGTGGGGTTTTAGTTTGCAAAGATGAAGAAAGTTCTGGGAATGGAGGGTGGTGACGGCTGTACAACTATGTGAGTGGATTTATTGCCACTAAACTCTTCAAAATGGCTAAAATGGTAAAATTTTATGTTTTATATAAATACATATGTAACATAAAATTTTACCATTTAAAAATATAAATCCACAATAAATAGAGGTAAAAGTTAGCACTGAGACTGCAGTCTATTTACATTCTGGGCAGTTCTAAAAAGCAGTGTGGGCTGGGCGTGGTGGCGCACGCTTTTATAAGTACTTGGGAGGATGAGACAGGAGGAGCGCAGGTTCACGGCCAGCCTCGGCAACTTAGTGAGGCCGTTTCAAAATAAAAAAGTAAAATAGGGTTGGAGGTGTAGCTCAGAGGTAGAATGCCCCTGGGTTCAGTCCCCAGTCACACACACACACACACACACACACACACACACACACACACACAGCAGTGTGACCCTCAGTTGTGCCTCTAAAATAAAAGTGAGCATTTCTGAGCCTCATTCCCTGCCTGAGACACAACGTCACGCATGCATAAAAACTTCCCAACCTTCTCTGCATCAGTGAATGCCTTCTTTGTATCAATGAGTCCACACAGCTGCACCTTGGGAGCTCAGAGAATAACTGACTTTGGGATATTCGGAGATAATTTTCCCCAAGGGTGAGAGGGCAAGAGGACAAGAGACTAAATCAATTAGCTTGCTTAATTAGTATTAATTAAGTCTTACTTGAAAGAGAGGGAACAGGACAGAACACAACCACCACAAGAAAAGGCAGGATGAGCTATAATGCTACCGTGTACTGAGCAGCTCCTTTGTACTCAGTAGTGTTGTGACTGTTGACTGTTGGGGACCAAGGACTCAGGACCTCCACCTCCAGGCACTGGGAGGTCTGCACCTGCCCCTTCGTGGTTAGGTGGAGCGGTGTGACTCGCTAGGTCTGACTAATAAGCTGTAAGCAGAAGCAGCAGGTGTCCCTTTCAAACTGAAGCATCTCATTGCTGATCCCCCGCGACCCCTGAGGACTGGCAACTCCTGAGATGGTGGCTTTTCCATGGGAGGAAGGAGCCGTGGGCAGATATACTACAGGAGATGTAAAAATCTGTGGTCATAAACCACTAAGATTGTAAGTAATTTGTCATTGCAGTTTAGCCTAGTCCATTTTCAGTATAAAATATAAACCAACCAGATACTAAAATGGATACCCTTACCTATATAGTCTATTATCCTACAATGCCCTGCCAAGAGATATCATATGCCCATTTTTATGACGAAGCAATTATGGCCAAACTATCATAACCAGGAAGGCAGCACTTATAATCAAATGGAAATACACCTGACTCCAAACCCTGTGCTCTTCCCACTGTAGTATAGCACTGCCTTTAACATGTGTTCTCAGTTTGACCATTAAGAACCACCACAAGTCATTTTTTGCAACCTCTAAATGGCTAGAATGTTTTCTCCCCAAGGGAAAAAGATGGTTTCTCTGTAGTTTATTCAACTCTCGATAGGTAAAACCATTCTGGAAGGACAATTTTCTTTGGTAAGCAGAGATCTTGGGAGCTCTTATACCCCTCGAGTATAGGATCTTGCACGGAAGCTTCAGTCACCCAGTGCCCAAGCTGTGAGGAAGTGCTAATCCTGATGCCCATTCTCATGGCAAGCTGGCTATGACACTGTGCAACCAGAGGAGGAGCCCTGGAGTCCTGAACCTCTCCTCTCTTCTCCTCTGCTGCTAAGGTTGGGGCTGGTGGTGGTGGAGGAGAGTCTTGCTGTGACGGGAGGTGATCAGCATTGGAGAAGCAGAGGGGAGTCTGGGGCAGGTCCCTGAGTCCACCAGGTAAGTCCCAGCTCCAAGACATGGACTGTTATTCATTCTCTTCAGTTTCCTCTCCAGTAAAATGAGGACGACAGCACCTACGCCAAGGAATGTGGAGGAAATTAGTTTACATAGATGAAACACCCAGGGTGTAAGTCAGAGAGGAGCGTGTGGCCAGTACTTAGACATCAGAAGGGAGGAAAATGTTTTCCGGAAGCAGTGTCAACCCTCGTATGGGGTGAACTGTGTTATGCTAAAAATTCACACATTGAGGTCCTAACTCCCAGGACCTCAGAATGGGATTATTTTGGAGATGGGGCCTTTAAATCAGTAATTAAGAGAAAATGAGGTCATTATTAGAGGGGCCCTAATCCAAAACGACCAATGTCTTTTATAAGAAGAGGAAATTTGCACACAGACGCACACAGGACCACATGAAGACGCAGGAGAAGATGACTGTACACAAGCCCAAGAGAGGAGCCTCAGAAGGAACCAACCCTGTCCACACCTGACCTTGGGCTTGTGTTCTTCAGCACTATGAGAAGGGTGTGGACTTGACTGATGAACCCTGAACCTGTCTCGGGCTCCCATCCACTTCTCCCATGCTGAAGGGGCTCCCCAGAACAGACCCCACTCCCCAGAGACACATGTGGCTCCAGGTCCAATAATAACCTACTAGAGATACATAAAAAAATGCTTGGTTTCTTGTTGAATCACCAACATTAGATTTCTCAGGTCTGATCAAAGAGTTCAGTCTTCAATTGAGGAGTGTTATAGGGAGAGAGAGGGAAAATCAATTTATTGGGACAAAACTTAATATTACAACTAAACACAAAACCTAACATTACTAATATTGAGAAAATACTTTTCGAGCACTTATGCAGGCCCAAGAAGTACTGGTTCAGAAACAACTAAGTAAAACACAATTCTATACCCACATGCATACACACATACACACACACACACACATACACACATACACACA
>PVJS01043572.1:0-17018 GCA_004027185.1 Glis glis | reverse complement strand
GGGGATTGAACCCAGGGGCGTTCTACCTCCACTCTACACCCCCGGCCCTATTTTTTTATACTTTATTTTGAAACCGGGTCTCACGAAGTTGCGGAGGGCCTCACTAGGTAGAGAGAGAGAGAGACAGGGAGAGAGAGAGAGAAAGAGAGAGAGAGAGCGAGCGAGCTGAGGCTGGCCTTGAACCCAGATCTTCCGGTCTCCGCCTCCCAAAGTACTGGGATTACAAGCGTGCGCCACCACGCCTGGCTCAAACTTCATTTTTTAAAGCATTTGATATTATCAAACTTTTACATAGTGTAAAATTGGTCCACAACACTGAAGGTGCATGTTTAGAAAGTGTAAAGCATGTAAAATATAGCTCTTATAACTGGTCATATTGTATAGGAACATTATTGAATTGGGTAGATTGATTATACCACAGCATCAGCCAGAACAAGTGCTGAGAAGGAAGGCTTTACTACTCACTCACTACTGTTGGTTTGGAGGGGAGGAAATGAATCCTTATATTTAGGGAAAAACAGGTATTTAGTTTCTCTATCCAACTCCCAGTATTCCACAGTAGACATGGCAAAATGGACTGGCTAAACTGTGGAGTCAGACTGGCTCAGCTCAAACTGTGACTCTATCACTTAGTAGCACTGTGATCTTGAGCAGATTACTTAACATCCTCAGAGTGGAGATAAGAGTAAGGATCATAGTGTAGTAGCAGCATAGGGCTGTAGTGATGTTTACATGAGAAAACAAGATGCAAAACAGAAAATGCCTGGCACACAGTGAGTACTTAGTAAGTGTTAGTCTTTAAAAGGTTGACAAGAAGCCGGGCATGGTGGCGCACGCTTGTAATCCCAGTACTTGGGAGGCTGAGACCGGAGGATCCGGGTTCGTGGCCAGCCTCAGCTACTTAGTGAGGCCCTCCGCAACTTAGCGAGACCCTATTTCAAAATAAAGAATAAAAAATAGGGCTGGGAGTGTAGCTCGGAGGTAGGATGTCCCTGGGTTCCATCCCCAGTACTGCAATAAATAAGTAAAAATAAATAAATAAATAAAAGGTTGACAAGATTTTATTCATGACTATCCTACAATTTGAAAATACTAAAACCCTTTTTTTTTTTTAACTTGTATTGGAGTACAAGAATTAGAAAGGATAAAAACAAAACCTTTTAAGCCGGGCATGGTGGTGCACGCTTGTAATCCCAGTACCTGGGAGGCTGAGACAGGAGGATCACAGGTTTGCGGCCAGCCTTAGCAATTTAGCAAAGCCCTCAACAACTTAGTGAGAACCTGTTTTAAAAAAAAATAGGGCTGGGGGTATAGCTCAGAGGTAGAGTGCCCCTGAGTTCAATCCCCAGTACCACAAAAACAAACAAACAGAAAACAACCAAAACCCTTTTAATTCCATTCCAATTTTGAGTGTCTATAAGGCTCTACAAAATAAATATTGAGATTTTTTAAAGTGGCATTATTTCTGTCAAGGAGCTGAGAAATTATTTTTTTATGTTCATTGAGAAATTATTTAAGAATGGGGAAGATACACACACACAACCTCACACATGGTAGAGCAAGAAAAGACATACTAGAAGTTCTATAAAGTAAAGTGATACTTTCTTTCAAAAGATACCTCCTCGATGATTATGAGGATAAGGAATGTCTTCACAGACGCTGTGGCATCTGAGATGAATCCCAAAAGTCTAGTATGAGTTACTGTATGGCAGGGATGAGGTAAGTCTTTGGGTTAATAAGAAATACCACAAAGACAGGGTTCATGGGTATGTTTTCCAAATGAAAGTGTGTTGGGACAGGGCCTATCTTCAAAGGCCCCCTTTTTTTTTTTTTTTTGGTGGTACTAGTGATTGAACCCAGGGGCATTCTACCTCTGAGCTACACCCCCAGCCGAATTTTTTTTTTTTGAAACAGGGTCTTACTAAGTTGTTGAGGGCTTTGCTAACTTGCTAAGGCTGGCCGCAAACCTATGATCCTCCTGTCTCAGCCTCACAAGTACTGGGATTACAGGCATGCGCTACCCTGCCTGGCTCATGGGCATATCTGAGGTGCATGTAGCTGGCTTTGGTTGCTCGCTGACTAGGGAGCACCGCTGGTGTTTAGTAAGGGGTGCGTGATAAGAATGAAGCATATGTCGAGGCTAGATTACTGAGGGCCATGAGTGGTGGGCTGAAATTTATACTTACTTAGGTAGATGCATGGAGGAGACAAAAAGAAGGATGTTGTTAGCCGGGTGTGGTGGCACATGCTTGTAATCCCAGTACTTAAGAGGCTGAAACGAGGATCGTAGGTTCGAGGACAGCCTCAACAAGTAGTGAGACTCTCATCAACCTAGTGAGACCCTGTTTCAAAAATAAAAATAAGAACTGGATGTGGTGGTGCATGCCTGTAATCCCAGTACTTGTGAGGCTGAGACAGGAGGATCATAGGTTCGAGGACAGCCTCAACAAGTAGTGAGACTCTCATCAACCTAGCGAGACCCTGTTTGCAAATAAGAAATAGAATTGGGCAGGGGGTGTAACTCGAAGGTAGAATGCCTCTGGGTTCAATCCCTAGTACCATAAAATTAATTAATTAATTAATTAATTAAAATAGGGCTGGGGGTGTAGCTTGGAGGTAGAATGCCCCCAGGTTCAATCCCCAGTACCACAAGAAAAAAAAAAAAAAAAGGAAGGATGTTGTGAAGTAAAAACACACACACACACAAAAAACAGTGTATAGATATAGACATCAGGAGAATCGGGGTTTAGTTTTAACACCTTAAAACATGAAGATTTAAAACTGGAAGATGATTTCTCAAGCCCTTCTCCAAGAGTCTGTTTTACCTGGAATAAATCTATAGATTGTGTGGATGTACTTGGTGAATTTATATGGGGCTAAAAAAGAGTAGGTTATTTAATTCAGGGGTTCTTAACCTGGTGAACCCATGAACAGAATTTAAGAGTCTGTGAACTTGCCTGGGAAAAAAAACCTACAACTTTATTTTCACTAACATCTGACTGACTCTTAAGAATATAGACAACAATGTGCAGTAATATCAACAGTAGCTAGAACTTTGTCACTAATAGGAATCAGAGAGGTTTTCATGTCATAGTTAATAAAATATTGTTATACAGCTTTGAAATTATGGTAGGGCTTGCTGCTAAGATTTATTAATGTGTTGCTGAAGAGGCAAGTATTTTACTGTATATCACAAGTTTAAACATTTTTAAAATAATTATTCCCTTTAACCATATGTTTCCAAATTTAAAACATTTTTTTCTGGGAAGGAACCCCATAGGCATTGACTTCCAGAGGATTGAAAGTGAGGAGGTTTGAGAAATAGAAAAGTCGAGACTGCTAGGTTAAGCAGTATTTCAGACTGAAATCTGAAGTGGGAGCATTTTGAGTGTTTGAAGTAGATGTTATGAGCATCACAGGAGAAGTGTGAAGTGAAAGAACCAGGATGTGCAAGAGGGAGACTGCAAAGCCACCTCCTCAGGGCAGAGGGATCTACGTGGAAGGAGTCTCTGCTGGTTAAGTTCAAGGGGGAGTTAGTATTGTCGGGAAAATGAAAAGTTCGAGTCAATGTGAAGAGAGAGAGAAGATTACAGATGGCAGTGATAATACCAATGACAACCACTGCCATTTATTGGGCACCTACTAAGTATTTAAAAGATCACTAGCCGGGCATGGTGACGCATGCCCGTCATCACGGTACTTGGAAGACTGAGACAGGAGGATCGTGGGTTAGAGACCAGCCTCAGCAACTTGAGGCCCTCAGCCACTTAGTGAGACCCTGTTCCAAAATAAAAAATAAAATAGGGCTGGGGTGTAGCTCAAAGGTAGAATGCCCCTGGGTTAATTCCTAGTACCATCACCAAAAACAAACAAAAAAACCCCTACTATTTAGTCTTTTTTTTCTACTTAGTGATACTGGGGATTCTACCAGGAGTATTCTACCTCTGAGCCCATTTTGTTTTATTTTATTTTATTTTGTTATTTATTTTATTTTGTTTGGAAATGGGATCTCACTAGGATGCTGAGAGTCTTGCTTTGTTGCTGAAGCTGTTCTCCAACCTGCATCCTCCTGTCTCAGCCTCCCAAGTACTGGGATTACAGGCATGTGCCACCATGCCCAGCCTTACTAGTTAATCTTCACAAAAATCCTGTGATATTTTCATTATCTCCATATCACAGGAGAAGAAATTGAAGGTCGGATATAGTAAGAAAACTTGCCAAGTTAGCACAGCTGGTAATTTGCAGACCTGGGATTAAACTGCTCCTGATTCCATAGTCTGTTTTGGATTTCCCGATATCATATTGAATTAGATGTTGCAAGGGACAGAGAGGAAGAGGTTAGAGAACATGGCACACACAGTGGTGGAAGAGGACTTAGCCAGATGGGGATGAAAATAGACCATGGAAGGAAGTCTGACCTAATTTTGGAAAGAATTCTGGAAGATGGGCCAAGGACCCAGGCAGTCTGAATAGCAGGCTAGAGGGACTGAGAAGAGATGAGGTGGTACTTGATAAAGATCTGCTTTTGTTCCAGTGGCACTGAGATCAAGTCCCTGTTGTTTTGGAAGCTGTGAGTTACTGGGGAGTTTATGTAATACTCTCCTTTGCTCTCTCTTATGGTACATCCTGCCCACCGTGAGGTGAGGAGCCTGGTCCTTGTAGCCTTGTGGGGCGACATTTTGAGCCTTCTCTTCTTTGCCTGGCCTTCAGAGCCTAATTTTCCAGAGACTGCAGCTGAGAAAGACCTTTTGTTTCTGTACAATGGGGGGAAAACTCCCAGTGGTATAAAACAGACTGAGGACTTTGCAAAATATAGCAAGTTCATGTCTGCTAATATGTTAAGTTATTTGGCCTCCCTAGTTTAAGTAGTGATTTGTTGTTTTCATGCTAATACAAATTCTTGTATTAATAGGAGCATGGCCCTGGGTTTCTTCATCCGCCTGGGAGAAAATTACTTGTTTGATGGTAAACAAAGAACAGAAGAATTCACTGTCCTCATTTTAAAAAAAGATGGTATGAAGCAATAGTGGAATAATTTTAATTGTAGCCATCTAACACTTGCAATCAGTAAGATCATTTGTGTTCTGTTTTTAGAAAATGGAGTATTAAAGAGTACATAGTACATTAGAAATGCAAAACATGACCACATGTTCTCAGGATTTTGTCAGTGTTACATGAAAGAGCACTTGTATTGGGATGCTCAGCTCTGAGGGTATTCTCTGTTCAGTGTGTATTTACAGAGATGTATGAATATTTGATTAATGAGTCATGGTCTCTGGAGAAATTTAATAACTGTATTGCTGTACAAAGCCAGGCCCTTCACTGTTAACACAGCTGCCAATAGTGTCATTGACACTGTGGCCCTTTCTCAATCTAATATGTTCTGTGGACTAAATTCCTTGGTTAAACAGGGATCTGTGAGAGGCATTCAGTTATCGGTTTTGAACTTCACTCAATTTACAGGCTCTGATTTGTAAAGATTTTTCCAATGAAAACAAGCAATGATAGGGAATCTTAAAAATGACCTTTATACGTTAATGATGATTTTTCACCCAGAAATTAGTTGGAAAATCATCGATAGATAAAAAGCAACGAGTATCCTCTTCAAGATTATCTGTTGGGGACTTAGTAATAACTTTTGTCTATCATCATGTAAAAATACTCACAAGATATAGAAATTTAAGGTACATTTCTGATTTAGATGTATAGATCTCCTATCTATTTGAATGCCATAATCTAGATTCATTATTAAACATAATTGAATGCATTTCAACAATAATTGATGGCTAATTTATCTTTTTCCATCTTTCTCTTTTGTTTAGTTTTTAATATCTATGGAGAAATCAATTGTAAGTTTCAGAGTTAGGCAGGTATTTTAGTCATGTTACCACGGTTTAACTGCTTGAGTAACAGGGAGAAATGTCAAAAAAAGATAAATTTCATGCAGGAGCTTTGGCTGGAAGCTGTAACCGCAGGTTAGAATTATCCATGCTATGCAGAATTTCCTGCAACACCTCTCCTTAGGGCCACAATGCATTACAGCAGACGTGTAATGAAGCTGCTATAAAATCTCTGGTAATTAAGGGGGATTTGACAGTAATTGCAACAGTGAATCAACTTAATTATTACCTGCTTCAAAGAGAGCTAACCTGATGTTATAATCTAACCTTTTCTACTTTTAAAATGGGAGATTAAACAAGTATATGTAGCATTTAAGAATTAAATGTGTGGAGATAGAATTATATTAATACACATTTTTATGCACATGTACACATCAGCTTCTTAGGAACTAGTTTTCAGTTCTCTGTGATCCATCAGAGTTATTTGATATACTCTGGAAATTGGACCAACCCCACATCTCTTATTCAAGTCAGCTTCTTCCCGAGTCCCAGGCAGCCCTGGATTGTGATTAACCTGACTGCCACAAAATAAATGATACATTCTTAATGTTAGCATGTAAAGAAAAGAAACACCAAAATTACTGTCACCATTTACATTTAGGTAGACCATCTCTTAGAATCTTAAAAACTCAGTATGAGCTGCAAGCATACTTTATGAAGGTGAAGACTTGGTGTTTCTTTTCTTTACATGCTGGATCCAAGAGTGAGACACTCAAGTGTCAGCCTAGTTATGCCTTTGGTAATGCTTCTTGTAAACACTCTCTTTCCATTTCCTACCACCCACTACGTCCTATCTTCCTTCTCACAAGAATGGGAGTGGGAAAAGATGACAGAATTCATGTCATATGCCCTGTGTTATCAGGTACTAGAAAAATGTAAATAATACCAGGATTTGTATTTATGGTTTGGCCTCCTTTCTGGCAGATTCCCCAACTCTCTTTTCCGCATTTTATCATACTTGTGTCTTCATTGGCTTAACTTTACTGAGAGCCATGTTAGCTCTCTTAAGTATAGAAAGATGGGTCCACAGCAGTTTTGTTTTAGAGTGTGACTCTTTTTGTTTGGTTTTGTGTTTGCCATATATGTGAAGACTCAGTGAACCGGCTCATTTCACTGGGAGATGATCGCATAGGCATAGATTTGGTACCATTTAGCAATGGAACAATCTCATCCTCAGCCGTTGTTTGCCACACTAAAAGTAATGTTCATATGAAAGTGAACCGGAATTCTGGTGAAGCTGTTGGTCAGAGTTAAGAATCTTCTACGTATACAGCTTGTCTACGCAATTGAGGGAGAAAAGCGAGTGAAACCCGCCAGGTTCCTGCTCTCATGAGGTTTGCATTATCATCGTAGTGGGTCCACTCAGTATTTACTCTTCCAAGCACTTTCTTGACTGTTTACTATTTATGCATTATCTCATTGTTATGCCATAAACTGAAATCTCTGCTTTCTAGAGAGGAACCATGAGACTTAGATTAAGAAAATTGCCCAAAGATAACCAGCTGGTAAGTGATATGTTCAGGATCCAATCCCAGATCTGTTTGATTCCCTCAGTGGTTGAAACTATTGAATTTTGGAATTGTCGGTAGAATCAATGAACCATATTGTTCCTTTCCTAGATATCACAGGAGAAAATATACTGGTGACAACGTGCACTGAAGAGCCCCATGAAATTCAAAATAATTTCCAAGGAATGTGGTGGTGGTGTACACCTGTAATTCCAATATTTGGGAGGCTGAGACAGGAGGATCGCAGGTCAGCCTCAGTAACTTAGCAAGACTCTCTTTCAAAATAAAAATAAAAAAGACTGGGGGTGTGGCTTGGAGGTAGAATGCCCGTGGTTCAATCCCTGGTACCAAAATAATAATAACAATAATATAATAATAATAATAATAATAATAATTTCTAATGTCAGCATTGTCAATATCAGGCATCACATAAGAACTGGTGGGTTTTGAAGCTATTACCTTTCATGTTAAAGCTCTCTCTCAGTTCTTCTCAGGTCTTTTCCACAAGCAAAACATGTACTAACTTTTTGTGAACTTTATGAAGAATGAGTATCCTTTTAGAGATCTCATGGTAGAGACAAATTGTCATACTTCTTTGTTCTTATAAAATAATGGAGTAAAAAAAATTAAGATTATGCTTTTTGAGAGAAAGTTAATTATACAACCATCTCAATTATTCAAGGACAGAATATTAGATTAAGGATATATTCATTCCTGCCTTGGGCAATAGAGAAGGACTTCTTAGTTGGCACTAAGGTGATCACAATAGGGGACTGAGAGTTGGAGTCACCTGAAAAAATTACACATGTCTTTGAGAGACAGAACACTTTATTTTTGTGTGCTGGGGATTGAATCCAGGGGCATTCTATGTCCAAGCTACATCCCCAGCCCTTTTTTTATTTTGAAACAAGGTCTTGCTAAGTTACTGAGTCTCTCGCTAAGTTGTTGAGACTGGCCTCAAACCTGCACTAAACAGTGTTTTGACCAAACTTGGCTTTTTTTTTTTTTTTTTTGGTACTAGAGAGGATTGAACCCAGGTGCATTCTACCTCTGAGCTACACTCCCAGCCCTTTATTTTTTATTTTGAAACAGGGTCTCACTAAGTTACCTAGGCTGTCCTCAAACCTGCACTCTTCCTGTCTCAACCTCCCAAGTACTGGGATTACAGGCATGCACCACTATACCCGGCTCAAGACAGCGCACTTTTAAGGGACTTTAAAGATTATATAATCCAATGTCTTCTTTTTACAGATGAGGATAAAATAACTTCCCCATGTTACATAGCTACATATGACAGAGCTGCTATTATATTCTAATTTGTTCTTTCAGTTGAGAGAAAGTTATTTTAAAGAGTTAGTTTGTGTTTGGCAACTTTAATGTACATAGCAGAACATCTGCTGGTGTCTTAAAATTTCTTAAGTAAATAGGGTCATCAGTTGATTTTTCAAGACTGTAGTCCCGAATAGGGATAGAGTTCTTGTTACAGAAACTACGTTTCCCTTGGTATTTAATTTAGGCATTGATGTAGAGTTGGAATATTGAATGAAGCTATAAAGAGAGAAAACAGTGAACTAATAGCAAAGAGAACCAGTCTCTGCATCTTTCTGAAAATATTTCTATTCTTTTGTCCAAGTAGTATCTTGGCTCTTTATTTTATTGTTAATGGGTCACTTTTGCAGAAAGCATAGGAAAATAAGGGTTGATTGCTAGCTGTCATATTTTTTTTAATAGTAGTACTGGGGATTGAACGTAAAGGCATTCTATCTCTGAGCTATACACCCAGTCCTATTTTATTTTTTATTTGGAAACAGGGTCTTGCTAAGTTACTGAAAGCCTCACTAAGTTGCAGAGGCTGGCCATGAACCTGTGATCCTCCTGTCTCAGACTCCTAAGTACTGGTGTTTTAGGTGTGTGCTGCCATGGCTGGCTCAGCTGTCATACTTTTAAAAGGAGTGCTGGATCTGAAAAGAGGAAGAACGGAGATTCTTACTATAAAATCTCCATTTTATCATCTGTTGCCATCTAACAGATCACCCCCAAACTTGCTGTCTTAACCTAAGGAAGATTTGTTGTTCCTCATGAGTCTGTGCCTGACCGAGCTCAGCTACAAGGTTCTTCTGCTCCACGTGGTGAAGCTATGGTCACTCATCCAGCTGTCTCCAGCTGGGAGTTTGGAAGACTGAACATCCAAAATAGTCTTTCATCTTTCAGGACCCCTCTCCTCATTGGTAGTCTAACCTGTTCTGCAGCATGGCAGGAAAATGCAAAACTGGTAGCTTCCAGGCCTGGTAAGGCTTGGGCTAGGAGCTGGCACAGCCTCCGTTCTGCTACACCCTACTGAGCAAAACAACTCATAAGGCCAGGCTAGGCTCAGGGTAGTGAATTAAGACCCCATTTGGTGATGGGAAAAATGGTAAAGAGTTTTGTGGCCATCTTTAATCCACCACAGTCTCAAATGTTTAGGATCTTAATTTTCATTTCCAACCAAACCTGTAACTTAACTTTCTTAACACTTTAGTGTCCACATAAAATACTCAGCAAATGCCAATATTTCCTTAGCTTGTACAATAGCTTATTTTTCTCAGTTTCCCCTAAAGACAAAGTCACAGACATATATGTCTGAGAAAAACACGTACATTATGACTTGATGAAACCCTTGACTTTAGAGACTACACAAGATTGATTATTAATTATCTGTGTTAGAGCTGAGGTAGATTGCCTAGACTCTTCTACTTTTTGGGGGTGTAAAAAAATAGCCTTAAGTCCTAGGAAATTTAAATTTTGGAACAAAAAGAAATATGAACATGTGAGAGTGAGCCAGAGAAAGAATTTTGGCTGCAAATTTAAATGAGTAATTTGGTTCAGCAAGAAGACCCTATCCATTTTCCCTTTGGCTGTTTCATTCCAATTTCTCTAATAGAGTAGGAATTTAGAGAATCATCTCTGACCAGGTTCTCCTCTGCCAGAACCACACCAAATGCCAAACTACCTTAGCGGTGATGGACAATTTGACACGGAGACATTGTAAAAATAGGAATGAGGGATTGGCTTCGATTTCCCTAAACTTTATTTTTTTTTAATGCTTACGAAGGATTTACACACAGACCCCCACGCCTGCTTTTCTGCTGACCATGCAGTCATTCTAGAGCCGGCCAGGACCTCTTACTGAAGCATGTGGACAATGGTGGGAATGGGCGCCAAGGTGTGGATCACACTGTAAAGACAGCAGTGTGATTTTGAATCCCCCTTTTCCCTGAAGGCTCCAGCAGAATCACCAAGAGGCAGCCTATTCACCCTCAAATGAGATACAGCAGTTTATCATGTCAGACGATGCCACAGAGGGTTAAGGCTATAGGGCTTCTGGCTGTCAGGAGCAGGATTTCATCTTGGGGCCCCTCAGGCCATATGGAGGAAGCCTAGAAAGTTCATTCTCTTTTTCCCATTGTCTGGCATCTTGTCTCCATTTCCCACCCCAGGGTCCTCTTGACCAGCCTTCTAGCCCCAGTCTAAATCATGTGTGTGAAATAAGCATCGTAAGATTTTCCTCCTATCCACTAAGAGAAACCTCCCCATTTAAAATCCAAATAAATTTAATAAGCAGAAACATAAGAGGATGGAGTTTATTTTAATTTAGAAATATTAATATACTCCCGCAAACTTAGGGAACTGTCTTTTAACATTTGGAACAATCCTGTGAAAAGAAATTGAAATGTATTTCTGCTAAGTAGAGATAAATCTGTGGAGGTAGGATCAGGAAAGGAAAATATACATATTCAGTTCTTTGGTGGAACTACAATATTAAGATTCTGTTCACGGCTCCTATTAGAGTTCATCGCCACCTATTTCAGATTTTGCACACAGTAATTGTTTCACTGTAAAAATCTTTTGTGTCTATTTTCTGAATTGCTATGTTGTCTATAAATATTTAGTGATAATTCATGATTGGGTTGTATTTACCCCTGTAGTTATGTATTACAAATGAAATGACAGCATCTGCTGAAATTAAAAGTGGCCACATTTTCGCGGGAGCTTAATTAAATGCCAAAATTTATCTACATTAACAACAAAGTAGTGAAATTTATTGATCAATTCACATGATATAAGTTGACAAATGGCTTAAGCAATTTCCATAATTTTCTACACGTGTTAAAATTTGTAATGAAAAAGAACACTATATTAACATTAAATGAGAACTGAAAGGGAGGTTTTGTACTGGGGCCAGTGCCCTGGAGCAGTGTACTTTGTTTCCCCGGCCCTGTCCAGGCTTGCTGTTTGAGCTGTGTACAGATGGGTCTCTGACAGTCTTACAGCTGTTCTCCTAATTGTCCATTAAGTGTTCTATTGATTCTCTGATTCAAAGTACATGTCTTTCAGCTCAAGCTATCGTGTGAAGTGGCAGACACATTCCTTGTAGAATGACAGAGCTGCTTGAAACCTAAAAATGTGGTCTGCCAGTTTCAATTGAGGAGGCTGCTTTCAAAGGAGAAGGCTTGGTTAAAGGCACTTTGTAATAGCTGGTTAGGTTGTATTTTCTAAACTTTTAGCATCAATCAATTAAAGCAGAAGCAGCATGAAGAGTTTTAATTCCTGGTTAAGCATGGACAGATTGTACCTGGCCAACACAGGGCAGGGCGAGGGGCTCTGAGCTGGCACTAGAAGATCAGCCTTGCTTGGGTGTATGCAGATTTCCCCACCGTGCACCCGACATGCGCAAAGTCATTTTCATTTGACTTGCAAGTTCACTTTTAGCATTTTTTAAAAAATTGAGATCATCTGCAATTCCAGATTATGCCAGTCAGAAGCCTGTTTAACATCATCTCTCTTTAATCTGGAAAGTGAAAGAGAAGATGCATATCTGTTGTGAGGACCATAAATCTTCAGAGAAACAAATAGCCATAGATAAAACTGTAAAAGTTATTTAGTTCTCCACTGGACGAGGTTTATTAATCTAAAATTTCCAGTCCAGTGTGTCATGATTTGGTTAGCACTCTATCTCATTGCATGCAATTGGTACCCCAAGCAAAGAGCTGATTTCTTCAGGTTGGACTTCGTTGTTGTGTAGTTCAGTTGTAGACCAGCTCAAGGATGAAAACAAAAGCTCCCATTCAAACAACCATCTAAAACTATGGTTTAGGTTGCCCCAAACAGTATTTGCTCGGTTATTTATTTTTTATTTATTTATTTATTTATTTATTTATATATTTATTTATTTTGGTGGTTCTGGGGTTTGAACCCAGGGGCATTCTACCTCTGAGCTACACCCCCAGCCCTGTTTTATTTTTTGTTTTGAAACAGAGTCTCACTAGGTTGCTGAGAGTCTCACTAATTTGCTGAGGCTGGTATCGAACCAGCAATCCTTCTGTCTTAGCCTCCCAATTACTGGGATTACAGGCACACACCACCAAATGGGCTTACTCTTTTCTTAACATGATACCACATCCTAATGCTTTTACCATCTAGGTTTAGCTCTTGATTGCTCTGTAATTTAACATTTCAATAGAAAACAGTCTTATTATCTAGTAATTTCTCATCTATAAATGTAATGTACAAATAATGTCTGCTGCCACCTGTCTATCATTAATTTAATTAGAAGTTTCCCCTGTGGCCCCAATCACAGTTGAGATTCTCTGGTGTGATTTTTAGCTCTCAAATAAGTTTTGAGATTCATTTGGCTTTTCAAAGGGAAAAAGACTACTGAACACATATTTAAATGTATTTTACATATTAAATATACTTATTTAAATGTGTAACAATGAGGAGGAATATAGGTTATATTAAGGAAAATCACATTAAGGGAAGAATTAATTAAAAACTACTCTGTTTCCTACAATTAGTCTTTTTTTTAATGCCATATTTACATCTTCTCACAATAGCATCTTTCGAAGAACACTGCCCTTTTTTTCCTCCCATTCTTGTTGGGTAAAGGAGCGTGGCCACTAAACTAGTGTTCCTTTTGTCAAAAGCAAGTGATCTGTATCCTGCAGCTCTGTGCCCAGTGTGCCTCCTTGGATTCTGGTCTCCCTGTCTAGGAGCCTCCTAATAGGGAGGGAGTTGCTTGCGGTGCGTTGATGAAACAGGGAGACAGAATGTGTGGACTTGGAATTTTTTTCAAGTGTAATATTTTTAGGATTTAGAAGCAATAGGAGGTGCATCATCTACTTGCTTTTAAAATATTTGTTTCAAAATTGTGCAATATGCAAATGGGTGAAGTGTACTGCATGTACTGCAGAATCTAATCTGAATTGAGGGCTCTCTATGTTTTCAGAATGTGGAACCTTCAACCCAAATGTCCTCTTACCTAAGAATGATAAATCCTCCCTCTCTGCTTTTCCTTGGAAAACAAGTGAAAAATCTATTTCTAACATAGTAATATAGTATATATTGATACCTGCAAAACATTATGTGAATCTACTTAGACGCCAGCACTTTCAATTACACTGTTAGCCAGTTTTTTAAAAAGATTTTTAGAAGCTTTCAACTGTAGACTTTTGTCTTGTTGAATGAACTTCAGCTACACTAAATTTTAAGTAAATTTGTGATGACTGAGCAATATACATTGGCTGAGCTAGAATCCAATAACCCACAGGACAAATTAATTTTCAACAAAAAGGGCAGAAACCTCAAGTGCCATGAGTATATGGAGTCTCATTCTATCTCTCTGGAGCCATTTTTGCAAATCACTACAGCTATTCATAATCTAAATCAGTCTCCTTTAGCAGCAGAAAGATCTTTTTTCATGACAAAACAGAAGATGACATTCATTAGTGCCTAACTTGCATAAGCTACCTTAAATTTATTGGTGCTCTTCTACTTATCTGAGTAAGAATTCCTTTGTCTACAGCTATAGGAAAATTCCAGTTGTACTACTTAAAAATATAAATTGTCACTTTTATCAGAACTTTTGGCAGTTTACTTTATTTTAGAAGTAAAACCGGTGGTTAAGGTTTTAAGACTTCCAATGGGCGTTGTTTCAATCATATTTAATAGGTGTCTAGGATAGTAATAGGATTATGTTTAAACTCTGTACTGCAAAAAAAGTCCATATTTTTATCCATGTACTGCTGGGGAGGTTTTGGGAAATCAACCTTTGTGGTTGTGGATATAGCTATATGCATTGTATTACCTGCAAGTCCTGGATAGACTTTAAACCACCCAGTCTTTTCATTGTATTAAAGGGCCATGTATGATACAAGAAAAAAAAAAAAACAGGGATGGGGGGAGTGCTTAGAGGACATCCATTTCAAAATGTTCCATAAACTGTCAGAAGCCTTTCTGCCGGTCAGAGGGAACACAGTTTTATATCATTTTCACCATCTTCTGATCAGAATCTTTCTTTTGTGGGTCAAATTTTCTTTCCAGTTTTTAAGAACTAGCCTTGGATCTATCTGGAAAAATTAAGTTGTTGCCACATTATTAGGACCATGTTTTTTGGTTTTTGTCCTTTTCCACTCTTACCTATGCTTGCTGAAAAGGAACTAGGGAAAACTGAGTATACACTGAATTTTGCAATGATAGGTCATGTGGTTGGTGTGCATCTGACAGTCAGATCCTTGGCCTGGGAAGACAGTGAGAACTACCCAGCAAGAGTTATTCCTGATGCCGGGCGTGGTGGCGCATGCTTGTAATCCCAGTACTTTGGGAGGCGGAGACCGGAGGATCCGGGTTCGCGGCCAGCCTCAACTCTTTCTCTCTTTCTCTCTCTCTCTGTCTCTCTCTCTCTCTACCTAGAGAGGCCCTCCGCAACTTCGTGAGACCTGGTTTCAAAATAAAGTATAAAAAACAGGGCTGGGGGTGTAGTTCGGAGGTAGAACGCCCCTGGGTTCAATCCCTGGTACCGACAAAAAAAAAAAAAAAAAGAGTTATTCCTGGTTCCTCCATGTAGAGAAGGAAGAGAATGTGAGTGTGGCCTTAGCACACCTGACTGGGCGAGGAGTTGAGAAGAACCTGAGTGTTTTGGTCCACTTTCCATTGCTGTGACTAAAATACCGGACACAGACAACATAGAGGAGGAAAAGTTTATTGGGCTCAGGGTTTCAGAGGCACCATCCATAGTGGATGACATCATGGCAGTGTGGCGTGTGGCAGAGGATAGCAGCTCACCTCGTGGCGGCCAGAAAGAAGCAAAGAGTGACAGAGTCCCCAAGGCTTGTGACCCCAGTTAACTACGTCCTCCAGTTCTCCAGTTCTTCCCCACCTTCTCAAGTTACCATCTAGTAAATCCATTCAAATGATTCATCCTTCCTTGGATTTATCCACTGGTAAGATTAGAGCCCTGCTTCAGTTATTTCATCCTGGAATATTGTGGCATTGGACACATGCTTTCTATGCATGAGCCTTGGAGGGGTATTCCAATCCCAAACCACAGTAGAAAGGAAGAGCTATTGGGAGGCTTAATGCATCTGAATTTGGGGCAATGGTAGTGTAAGATAGCCAGATCCTAAGAGAATCTTTCACTAATGCTTTTTTTTTTTTCCTGTGACTCCATAGCATGTTTGAATGCACACTTCTATCTGTGCTAGTCCTCATTTGTCATAGACGGTTGACAGAGAGATAAGCCTTGGCTAGGACCTGGAATGACAGGAGAGTTGAAGAGTGCCACAGATGGCATGGCCCACAAATTGGGAAGAAGTCTTGTGCTTTGATGACAACAAAAATAAATAGTTGTTTTGACTTGAGGAGTTGTGGAAAATTGGGAATTTAAGAGAAAGAAGAAAAGCAACTAAAGATACTTTATAATTATATAGTTTCATGAGAATTTTAGAGTACTGATCAACGTAATCTCAGATGTAACTAGGTTTAAGAAAAATTGCCAGCCAGCATGGGGTGGTGCATGCCTGTAATCCCAGGGCTTGGGAGGCTGAGACAGGATTGCAGGTTTGAGGATAGCCTCAGTAACTTAGTGAGACCCTGTTTCAAAATAAAAAATAAAGGGCTGGGAGTGTAGCTCAGAGGTAGAACGCACCTGGGTTCAATCCTCTCTAGTACCAAAAAAAAAAAAAAAAGCCAAGTTTGGTCAAAACACTCTTTAGTGAATCGATATATAGAATTTAAGGTCAAAGTGACCATCCACGATTATATCAAGTATTAAGTTGATTATAAATTTCTTATTACCTCCAAGAATGTAGATACAATAAATTCTTGTGGGCAAAACTGAGTTTGGCTACTAAATCTAATGAACAGGGCAGATGCCAGGGGACGGTTACCTGAAGGGTGGATTTGCTGAGTGAGGTCTTAGGAGTTTAAATCATGGTTTATACCTGGAGGTTTCTTTTTTTTTTTTTTTCGGTACTGGGGATGGAACCCAGGGGCGTTCTACTTCTGAGCTACACTCCCGTCCCTATTTTTTATCCTTTATTTTGAAACCGGGTCTCACGAAGTTGCGGAGGGCCTCACTAAGTAGCTGAGGCTGGCCGCGAACCTGGATGCCTGGCTCTATACCTGGAGGTTTCTAACACCAGCATGAGCTTCCCCAAAACATGTAGATCGCATATTACTGACTAGTTAATACTTCCTCAAATTTTTCAAAAATTATAGGATTAGGGCCGGGCGTGGTGGCGCACGCTTGTAATCCCAGTACTTTGGGAGGCGGAGACCGGAGGATCCGGGTTCG
>PVJS01043571.1:0-17011 GCA_004027185.1 Glis glis | reverse complement strand
GGGGCGGGGCCGAGGCGTGCAGAAGTCCGGGCGCGCAGGGGTGGGGCCACAGGGCTCTCCGGGGCAGGGTGGGTGGGGCCTCGCTGGCGCTTCGGGAGTTGGCGGGAAAGGGGGCGGGGCCGGAACGAGGCAATCTGGGATCGGGTCTGGGAGCCAGAGGAGTCCGTTCCCTGGGCCAAATTTAACTGGTGGAAAAATCACGAAAGGAGAAACTTAGTTGAGCATTACCTATACTCCGGTGCTGCTTAGGGCTGAGGACGTAGCTCAGTGGCAGAGCACTTGCCTAGCTTGCTCTAAGCCCTGACTTCCATCCCCAGCACTGCACACTCACACAAAAATAATTGACTACTGTTGAGTTTGGAAAAGCTTTATCCATGACACTGAAGGTACTGAAACGGGAATCAGGGACCAGCCCACCGTACCAATGTATTTTCCCCTAAGTAACTTTCTTTTTCACCCACCCCATACGCCAACTAGCTGTGGGTATAAGAGCCAAGTAAAAATAAGGAAAGTTTCTATCTTAATTTTTACTAGTTGCAAGTATTCGCTCAAACACATGTTTAAAATGTTCTGGCTTACTTTTAAAAGATGACAAACACAACTCTAATAAAGTTTTTATTAAAGAGTGTGTCTACCTTCCTCATAAAGACCTTAATATTTTACAGATAATACTTGTGGAGCCCTGTCCATCCTCCACCTCAATTCATTACCAAGTCCTTGCATTTTTCCACTATCTCGTCTTTCTTTAATCTCCCCACTTCTGTCTGTACCCAGCAGCCCCAGTTCCCTCATCCTCAGGCAGGTTATTGCCATAGCCCTCCAGCCGGTGTCCACCCAGGTCCCCTCCAATCCTTAGGCTATACTGCAGCCATCTGAAACATTTCCAAATGCAAAACCCTTCTTGGCACTACCATAATAAGCTCTTTGGTTTATCTGGCCTATACCAGCTGGTCAACACATTCCCCACCCATCACTCTCCTACCCCCACGGGGTTTTCCTCTTGATGATGAAAAGTCCCTACGCCTGGCTGCCTTGAGAGTTACACAAAGACACTTTGGACCTTAAATTGTCCTCTTCCCCATATTAACCAGGACTCATTCTACAGATCTCAGCCCAAACATCAGGCCTTTAAAGGTTTTCCTGGTCCCCCAACTAGATTCTCCTAGATACTTCATATAACCACAATTGTATACACATAGGGATATGAATATGTGTGTTTACCCTCTAGTTCAAAATCCCTAAAAGACCAGTTATATCTGACCTGTTCCCCAATGTCGCGCCAAAAAGGAGAAGGTGGGAGAAGAGAAGTCCCTCCCAGAACCTAGCCATGTTAACATTTTGATCCTAAACAGGCAGCCTCCAGAACTGTAAGAAATACATTTCTGTGTTGGAAGCCACCAAAACGATGGAATTTTGTTAAAGCAGTCCCAGCTGAGCAGAGTCCTTTACAAGAGGAGGCAGGTTTAGCTCAGAGACCTTAATTTACTTCCCCAGGGTGGGGGCATAGATAGGCTGAATTCTAACACATCTTTTTTGATTTTCAATGACCACATACATTAGGAAGATTCACAGAGTTTAAGTGACTTAAGCGAAGTCAAATACTGTTAGTACAATGAGCAAAACTAAATTAAATTGTTTTTTTTTTATTCTAGGGATCAAACACAAGGTCTACCCCCATGCTGCGCAAGTGCTTCACCACTGAGCTATATCCCCAGCCCTAAATTAAGTCTTATAATGTACTGTCACTAGACCAATGATAGCACATAAGCTAAACAAATGCTATTTTGTAAACTCAGAGGCATCCAAAAAGTTAGTCCTTGATTATTAACCGTGTTAAGCCATGGCTTACTCTTTGCTGAGCCTCAAGAAATCAAGCTCTAGAAAACTTGAAATGTTAAAACTTGGAGAGACACTACAGTGTTAATGGAGTAAATTGAGGATTTCAAGATGATTTAAGTCAAATCTTATGCTCTCTTAGCATTAGTTTTCTTATCTACAAAATGGAGATAATACTTCTATAGATTTTTTAAATTATTGAGATTAAATGTAAATCTTCGATAGCATAAGTATTTGATAAATGGTAGCTAATATGAAGATGATTATATGTATTATGTAGTACATGTATATGTATTTATGTGTATATACATATGTATGTGTATTATGTAGTACATGTATATAAATGTATATATGTAGTCTTACTACTTACTAAATAACATGGACCATTTTTATCAGGTGCTTTTTTAATTGGGGCACAATTTAACTGTGATTAGAGTAGATGAAAACCTCATGTTTTCGTAAACTACTTTGGAGACCAGCAATTGTAATTGGCCTATTTGTACAATACCATTAACTCAATTATGATGCAGGTGCAGTGAGTTCTTTCTCCTCTTGGTTTCCTATTCTCCTGCTTCTGCCATCGCCTGGTTACCTCGCCTCAAGGCTCATGAAAGTCTTGGCAGATGTTCAGTGGTGGCCATCGTAAACTCATGAAGAGAATCAGTAAGGTTACTCTCCCATCTGCAACTTCCCACCCCATTTCCTTCCTTCCAGCTTTGCTCTACTATAGCTCAAGTGGCTAGTACTTTGCTTTTAGTGCAGATGAGTTGTGTTTTTAAACCAACTCCTCCCTTCAGCCCCAGATCCTGAATTTCAAGAGCCAGTTCCTTCTCCCAATGTCCATGTATATGTGTGTGTATGTAAAAGATGGGCAACCCTTCTAAGTACATCAACAAGTGTAAAACCCTGGAATTCTTGGGCTGGGGATGCAGTTCAGTGGTATAGTACATGCACAAAGCTCTGGTTGGATATCTAGTCCATCAATACAGTTTTACTAAAGCTGTAGTTTACAGCAGTAACGGTATCCTCTTCTCACTTTATTGGTTTTGTTTTTATTTGTTTGTTTTTGATACTAGAGATTGAACCCGGAATATTCTATCTCTGAACTACAGCCCTACCTCTTTTTTTTCCAGTACTGGGGATTGAACCCAGGGGCATTCTACCTCTGAGCTATACCCCCAGCCCTATTTTATATTTTATTTTGAAAAGGGTCTCATCTAAGTTGAGGAAGACCTTGCTAAGTTGCTGAGGCTGGCCATGAACCTGCAATCCTCCTGTCTCAGCATCCCTAGTACTGGAATTACAGGTGTGCGCCACTAGGTCCGGCTTTTTGTTTTGTTTTTTTTCTTTTCACTAAGTTGTTGAGGGACTTGCTAAATTGCTGAGGCTGGCTTTGAACCCATGATCCTCCTGTCTCAGCCTCCCAAGTACTAGGATTGCAGGCATGCACCACTGTGCCCGGCTCTTTCTTTTCTGTGTGTGTGTGTGTGTGTGTGTGTGTGTGTGTCTATGGATTGAACCCAGGGGCTTTCTGCCTCAAAACTACACCCCCAGCCCCCCCTTTTTTTAAACAGAGTCTCACTAAGTTGCAGAGGGTCTTGCTAAATTCCTGAGGCTGGCCTCAAACCTGCAATCCTCCTGTCTCAGCCTCCCAAGTACTGGGATTACAGATGTGCACCACCATGCCTGGCTTCTTTTCTCACCTTAAATGAAGCCAAATGGTATCTTATTTCCTTTCCAGAGTTTCTCTGCAAGAACCTCCTGTGTGCATTAAAATTTAGGCATATTACTCCTCCTCATCTATTCTCTTCCAACTAAGCACTATTCCCAAGTGCCTTAGACTCTCAAAATTATTCATCCTCTCCCAGAGTAACACCCTGGTCCTGGGAGGATTCTGAGACTTACAAATTAGCTCGCTTTAGCCTACTTACCCATCCTTCTTTCCCCATGCTTTCTCCCTCTTCCCCTCAGCACTTCAATTACCCTCTGTAGTGCTACGATACTACAAAGGCATCTCCACCCTGGATCTTTTTCCTAATCTTCAGGCTCAATGTAATGGTTTGTTGAAAACTGTCTCAACACTGACATTTTTTTCTTCTGTCACGTTGTGAATGGTTTTTACAAAGTAATAAATCTCTCTCACATTCACTTGGATAAGCATATATAACAAGAAAAATGGAATACCCATAATACCCAGACTCTCCTCCCATAAAGTGTGAAGATATTTTACAAATTCCAGCCTTTACACTAATTTTTCTCTGGCTTTTAGGGTGTGATGCCGTAGAATTGACCACTTTGATACTTTGGGTGGCTTCCTTTTGTCAGATAGGAATTTTGCTTTCAAAGACTTTTAGGAAATCTAGAGTTCGAAAAAGAAAAGAAAATGCAGTTGGAAAGTAGTTGATAAGGAATTATCAAATGTAGTAATTGATGGAATGGAACAAACAACCCCAGCATCTAGACTATGGAGTCTGCTGTGTGCTTTTGACTGAGCTAGCCGTCCTGTGTGAAATGCTGTTCGCCTAAGTTAAACTGATACGCTTTGTGCTATTTTTTTTCTGGACTCCAATGTAGCATAATGATTAAATACACAGAGCTTGGAGACAAGCAAAACTGGTTTACAAGCCAGGCCCTGCCATTTGCTAGAGTTGCAACCGTGGGCCTGTGGTTTAACCTATCTTAGGACTTGGTTTATGTTTTGTAAATTTAAGGTTACTATATACCAGTCTTGGAGTTGGTTGTGTAACTCTGGTAGAGTGTGCATTTAGCAAGCAAGAGGCCCTGGGTTCCATCCTCAACAGAAAAAGAAAAGGAAAGAAAGAAAGGGGAAAGAGAGAGAAAGAACAATTGCATATGCATAGCATTGCTGTGAGACTAGAATTATATTATGAACCTGTCCTAAACCAGGAGTGCAGCACAGCCAGTGAAATCCCTTCACAGTGGGCTTACTGAACTTCAGTGCATGTATTGAAGCTTAATTCACAATAACCATTCAATATATTTTCCCATTTTTAGGACTGGTTTTATCGCTGTTGCGTTAAACCAGATATATTTGCTTTAAAATTCTCTCATGAAAGAGTACATATTCTATGCAAGAAGAAGTCACTCATTCTGTAACTATTAGGACAGATACTTGCTATAGCAATTCCTTTGCAAAATGATGCAATAACCCTGAAAGAAAGCCTCAATCCTATTTAATGACCATAATCTCTTAATATCATCTTAAGTACAGCATCTGCCGGATTCTAACACCATTCTTGGCATGATATTAGGACCTGATAATGAAAATCTTTACAATTTTTGTTTCATTAACTTGGATATCTTTTATTTACATCATTTTTTGTTCCTTTAAGAGCAAAAAAAAGAAACCTCATCAATTAAAAGCAATTATTTTGTCCTGTGTACTATAGACAGTTTGCATGTAGCAAACACACCAGTAGGAACGTTAATCTATATCCACCACCCATGGATATCATAATGATTAAGATGGATCTCCTCTTGATCAGTTCATTTGTGCCTATATGTATTGATCAAGTAATTGGCTGCAGTGGACTGTACTGGCCTGTTTTGAAATGCTGCAGTCTCTTTTGCACGTACAGATTCAGTCTCAATGTCACGTAGACCTTGGTATTCAGTGAAAAATTACCCAAGGCTCTAGAAGCATCCACTAGACATTTCAAGATGGTTTTTGGAAGGATGTTAACTCCATTCTTGTGAGTACCTGCCAAACTTCTGTCACAGGATCAAAAGCAACTAGTCTAAGGACATAGTTACATCAGTATGTCCCAATAGCAGTTGTTATAAAGGTTTTGGTATCTTATATATTTCCTGATCATTTATCAAATTCGGTTTGACACAGATATTTCACTGGTCATTGTTTTTGTTCAATAGACTCCAGAGTTCAGCCCATTCCACTGCTTTTTATTGCTTGCTATTTTTAAGGAGACACCTCAGTAGAAACCCCCTTTTTTCTGTACAGTGTAATTACTGAAGCACATAAAGCGGTTATAGCAGGAATTTATCACTTTCAGGTGGAAATACTCCCAGCCAAATAAAAGATAGAGTAGGAATGCCAGAAGCCATTTATAACAGGCTCACTGACATTTTGTGTGGAGAAGCTCCACCATCGAATAAGCATCAAGTCATAAATCTCTGTAAACGTGATTAAAGCAAGCAAGTCGCTCTTCGAGGGGACACAATAATAAAAATATGCCGTGATGCAAAGCAGGAAAATTCTGTTGACAAAAATCACCAAAAACAGCTGTCAGTAAAATTTACAAACAGCTTGTTTTAAATTCTGTCGATTCCAGCAGCTGTTTGTTTGCACATAAAATGTTCATTTCGGAAATGAGCATTGGCCCTAGTTTGGGTTCCATTGTGTTTCAAAATTTTGTAATCAGTTTAATCAAAATTCATGCAATAATTTAAATTTCTTTCAAAGAACAAGTGAGAAGTAACCAAGATAGGTAAGTATACCTCATACACATTATGTGTTCAATAAATATGGGAATAAATGAATGAATAGCTATATACCATCATCCATATTGTATTGACCAATGTCACTGCATTTCAGTTTTATTTTTTCCACCCCTATAGAGTTTAAATTGGGCTCATTTTATTAGTACTACTAGTAATTCTAATAGCTATACATTTTAGAATTTAGGAGGCTGAATTAAAATTTGGCTACTGTTATGAAGTCGCTTTCTGTGAGAGATAGTGATTGCACATGCTTTTATTTAGTCGCTCTCATCTCCCTATCTCAAAAGATGTCTTATATATTTTTTCATCTGAGAATTAGGGATAATAAAAAATACCTCGGTGCTATTGTGTGGATAAAGTAAGCTGATGCACTTAGTAAAGTACTTGCAACATAGTAAGTTCTTAATAAATGCCAACACTTACTGCTCTACAAAAAACTCCAGGTTCAAGAATAATAAAGTGACGCCTGAAGAGGTGGTATACAACCGCTATCCCAGCTACTCAGCAGGCTGAGGCAGAAGGACCATCTGAGACCAGACCCACCTCAAAGATAAATAGATAAATAAATAAAATGATAAGCAAGCTTTTCTTATGTAAAAGAACCACAGTATCTTCATTGGTACTTAACTAGAAAGGAATACCGTTTGTTTCAAATTTTAAAATTACCCATGCCCCTCAGAAACATGTATGTGCATGTATACAGCTATATCTGTACCTGTATATCCACCTATCTAATATCTATATACATGTACCATTTTTAGGTATTAATTTGGGAGATTGGGAAGTTGAGTCAGCCCCCCTGACTCAACTGTGGTTATGTTATAGCCATTATCTATAAAATAACTATAAACAACAACACCTTCCTTCCTTCCTTCCTTTCTTCCTACCCTTCCTTCCTTCCTTCCTTCCTTCCTTCCTTCCTTCCTTTCTTTCTTCCTTCCTCTTTCTTTCTTTCTTTCTTTCTTTCTTGCTTGCTTGCTTGCTTTCTTTTGTGTATGTTTATGTGTGTATGATACTGGTGATGCTTGAACCCAGGGGTGTTCTGCCTCTGAGCTACACCCCTATCCCTATTTTATTTTTTCATTTTGAAACAGAGTCTCACTAAGTTGCTTAGGCTGACCTCAACCTACTATTCTCCTGTCTCAGCCTCCCAAGTACTGGGATTACAGGCCTGCACCACCATGTCCAGCACAACACTTTTCTCTTCATTCTTAAGCCAGACATGAACAATGATCTTTCCTTTCCCCAAATTACTCCAATCATTGAGAAAAATATATTCTATTGGTTTTAATTTCTAGAAAAGATTATATATAATCCAGATTTGTTATGTAATCCTACCCATCACCCAATGATACAGACACCATTATCACCCCACTTGACAGAAGAGGAAAAGGGGCTCCAAGTTGTTAAGTGACTTTCTCAAGGGTACACTGCTTACAAGGAGCAGAGTATTGAAAGAGATCTGAGTCGGCCTGATTTAAAAGCCCAAGCTTTCAGTACCTACATAACCTAATTTTTATTAAATTCAGCATCAAAGGATGTCATTTAAGGCCACATCAGTTGAAATATCAGAGTATATACTAATTTTCAGCACAATTATTATGCACTGTAAGTTACAGAAGAAATTTAAAGTTACAGTCTCTCTGAGAATTTACTATCTAGCAACTGACAGGATGAATACAAGAAACAATATAAATAATATGAGACAGATTATAATTGTGTGGTGCACGTTCAAGCATCATGAAAGGTCAAGGAGGGAAAGCTTTAAATTGCTTAATGAAGATGGGAGTGATCATGGATAGCTTTAGAGGAGCGGGGAAAGTGGGAGTTAAGTCTTGAGAGAGAGGGGCTTGAAGTAGTAGAAGGGAAGAGGGAGATTCTTTCAGACAGTTAAAATCATAGGACCATATACACAAATAATGGGGAACTATTCGCACCAGTTTGACTACAGCAGAGATATCAGAGTGAAGCATATAAAATTGCTGGTTTTATAGATGAAAAAGATCAGATAATAGCAATTTTATTTGGCTCAACCAAACATTAGACAGTAGTGATTATAGTTAGTACACAGCCAAATGCAGTAAGGGGCTCTAGAATTTGGGGAGAAGGCAATGAAAAGTTACTTTTAGAGAGGGAAGCTCACAGGAACCAATGAATAATTACTAAGATTAATATCTGCTAACTTATCACCCTAAGAGATTTGAAAATATGGTACTTAGAGAAATTCCTAGTCCAATTAAACTAAACAAAGTAAAAATAAAACTGTTTTGTTTGGTTTGGTTGTGTGTGTGTGTGTGTGTGTGTGTGTGTGTGTGTGTATGTTTGGTACTGGGGATTGAACTCAGAGGCATTCTACTTCCAAGCTACACCCCACCCCTTGTTTTATTGTTTTGAAATAGAGTCTCATTAAGTTGATGACAGTCTCCCTATGTTTCTGAGGCTGTCCTCAAACCTGCGAGCCTTCTGTCTCAGCCTCCCAAATACTGGGATCACAGGCATGCACCACCACACCCGGGTCAAGAACTGAAATATTTTTTAAACTTGCCTTTCCAGGTGAACTTGAGCTCAGGAATAAACATTTTCACATTATTAATAATAATCCACAATTATATAGCTTCGGCATCCACCAGTGATGTATGGTAACTGGCATGTATGGGCTCCCTAGAGCCATTTAGTACATTTTCAGGAATTTTACCAGATGTTTGTTAAAAGTGGCCATTATACAAAATCATATTATGTGAACTTAAATTTGTTATTTTTAAAACAAAGGTGATAAAAATTCAAAACTCATCATCTCCTAAACATTTTACCACATGATCTGATTATTTATGCTCTTGATGTCATTTACATATTTTAAATCTCTGAGGCAGAAATACTGTAGAATTTGATGGGATGCTCTTGCACATCTCTAGCCAATCCTGTGTTCAATGACATCACCCTGGTAGCCCGAAATCAACATGGATATTAGTCAGTGCTATTAATATATAGTTTTGTTGGTTGTTTATTCTAGAGTTGGATTAAAAAAACTATTAATAATACAGATTAGAACTAAAAGTATGTCATGTCAGGCTGGGGGTGTAGATCAGCGGTAGAGCACTTCCCTAGCATGCGCAAGGCCCTGGGTCCCATTCCCAGCGCAGCAAAAAAAGAAAAGTCATGTCTACAGCTGCTGTATTATGAACAGACACAAAAAGTCAATCATATATTCTTCAGAATTTAAAATCAACTCAGCAAATGAGTCACATCATGGATGAACAAGCTTCACTTTGTCTTGATTATTAATTTAACAGAATATCAACCAACATGTATATTGGAACTGTACTCAGAAAATGTTGTTCAACATTTACCAGCACATCAGTACATCTACCATAGTCAGGTGTCGTGTCTCCCCTGACTACCACCTGTGGAGGTCTCGGGCCATATTACACATTTACTTACAAACACGACGCTCTTGGCACAACATGGCATCCAGAGTTTCCCTGCTCTCAGGCTGTCTCTGAGCCCCACTGGGATTTTTGCTGTGTATGCTCAGAAGCTTGGCATGCCCTGAGGTCATGAGTTCCTTGCTCCTTTGGTCTCTGCAACCACTCCAGTCCAAAACGCTAGCTGCTGACTTTCAGAAGGCACCATGTCAACGCTGCTGTGTTAAAATAGGGAGAACACTTTTTCCCAGTTGTGGGCCTCTGAACTGCTTTACCATTAGTGTTGCTTTGTGCCTTTGTTATCTCTCAGAAATATTGTATGAAATTGGCTCTTTGAGTTTTGTTGTGTTTTGTGCATTCAGATCACAGGACCATGAGGGGCTGGATTGGAGAAATATTTCCTATCTCACTTTCCCTTCTTTATGTGTTTTCAACACGAATCACTAGCTAACACATTAAATATTTAACTTATTTGTCTATTTTATATTTGTATTTCTTTTTCTGGGGGGGCATTGGGGATTGAATCCAGGGGCATTCTACCTCCGAGCCATACCTGCAGCCCTATTCCATTTTTTATTTTTTATTGATTGATTGATTGATTGATTGATTTTGCGGTACCGGGGATTGAACTCAGGGGCATTCTACCTCCGCGCTACACCCCCAGCCCTATTTTTTATACTTTATTTTGAAACCGGGTTTCATGAAGTTGCGGAGGGCCTCACTAAGTAGAGAGAGAGAGAGAGAGAGAGAGAGAGAGAGAGAGACAGCGAGCTGAGGCTGGCCGCAAACCCGGATCCTCCGGTCTCCGCCTCCCAAAGTACTGGGATTACAAGCGTGTGCCACCACGCCCGGCCTCCATTTTTTATTTTGAAGCAGGTTCTCACCAAGTTGCTGAGGGTCTGGCTAAGTTGCTGAGACTGGCCTCGAACCTGCTATCCTCCTATATCAGCCTCCCAAGTACAGTGATTATTGGTGTGTGCCACCATACCCAGCTTTCTGTGTTTCTTTATAGAATGCATTCTCTAAGAAAGCAGGGATTTTTGTGTATTGATTACTATATTTCTAGTACCCAGAACAGAACCAGGGACAAAACGGGTACTAACATGAATGAATGAATAAATGAATGAAAGAATGAATATAAAGTGGCAGACCCCATGCCCTGGTCAAAATCAATTTGACCCTTTGATGCTGGGGCATTATCTCTGGACTCAACTTGCTCTCTTTTCTCTTTATTTAGGATGAGTTTATTTTTCCTAGAGATTCCTAGATCATTTGTGCCCAAGGAGCTCTCTAAAATGACTCAACTCTTCTGTCTTCTTGGTAGGTGCTACTTACCTTCAGTTTACTTCTGCTCCCCTACCATCCCCTGTGCATTCATAAAGTTGTAATTGGAACAATTATAATACAACCTAATTGTCTGAAAAAAAGAAAGCTAGGAGTATTTAAAAATTGATATGTGTGTGTGTGTGTATGTGTGTGTTGCTAGAGCTTAAACCCAGGGCTGCAGGCATGATAAGCATACACTACCACCAAGCTACCCACCAGTCCAAAACATTTCTTTTAAAAATCCTTTTTTTTTTTAACATGTCAGACCAAAATTTTTTTTCAGGATGGTTTGGGAAAGTTCTTGATAAGATCCTTGATTAAGAGGGCTAATTAGCAAAACCCAAAGTACCAATATGCATTGGCTAAGCTACTTTCCATGAGGCAAAAAGAAATTAGATTTGGGGACTGGTAAGGAGGAATAATGAAGAGAAGGGGAAGGGGCAGAGAAAGGAGTCAAGCTGTCCTGAAATTAGACTTACAACAACAACAACAACAAAAAGCAGACTGTAAAAAGCCCTAGGATTTGTGTGGCTGAGAACTTTTAAGAATAGAAGTTCTTAATGTACAGAATGCTTGTAGCAACATACAAGATTGCTATGGAAATGAATATGAAATCCATGGATTTATGGGGCCTGCCTCCCTGGGAAATACCATGTAAGCTATGGAACTGAGTAAAAGGGTGAAGAGATTCCATGGCCCAATAGGTCCCTTTTGTGCGACCAAAAGTAGCTGCACACATTGTTTATAAACCATCATGGTGTGAGGGACAGATGGACGGGACGGAAGGACGGACGAAGGAAAGAAGGAAGGAAGGAAGGGAGGGAGGGAGGGAGGAAAGAGAGGGAAGGGGAGGAGAGGGAAGGGGAGGAAAGTGGAACAATCTGAAATCCAATCTTTTATCTCGGTAAAGCTGAAATAAATATATATTAAATATTAGTAATAAGTATAATTATATAATTTTTATACTTTTATATATTTTAACTCCCTGCACACAACAGGAAATGATTTGCTACCAGAACAAGATGAGCAAAGGCTCTCCGGTGTCAGCTGTTTCAGGTTTCTCTTGTCTCATCTCAAGACTCCAACCAGCCCATGAAATCTAGGCTCATCCTGCCAGAGGTAAGAAACCACGGCCCTTATGAGTAAAGCGTATTACCTGACTTTTTTTTTTTCTGATCACATTATCGTCTCAATAGAGTTCTATTTTCACAGTCAGTAACTTCATGTCAAAGATTTTCACAGCTTTCTGGCTTATTGCTTTAGGTGACTGTGGCTGCTGTGATAGCAGTAATTTTCAAAGCCAAGAAAGATGAGAAAAAGGAAAAGTACCCTTTGTTTTCCAACTATTTTTAATGGTAAAGAGTATTTAAAGCTAAGTGGAAAATATAAATATGATTTCAATGTATAGTAAAAAAATTCATAGCCAGACGTGGCAGTATACACCTGCAATCCCAATGACTGGGGAAGCTGAGGAAGGAGGGAGCCCAGTTCAAGGTCCTGGCTACTTAGTAAGACCTTGTCTCAAGATAAAGTAGAAAGGGGCTGGGACTGAGGCTCAGTGGTAGAGCGCCCGCCGAGCAGGTTGCAGGCTCTCTGTTCAATCCCTAGTGCTGCAAAATAAATAACTCTTAAAATAAAAAGAATTCATGAGTGTCAGTAGGGCTGGAGATAAAGAGAAGGAATGGGATAACTACTAATAAGTAGGAAAAAAATCTAGGGCAGTGTTCTTGAAGCTATAAGATGTATGTTCACAACCTGTCTCTCCTCCCATTAGCCATAAACTTTAATCTTTCCAGTTAATCTCACGACCCCAAATGGTTTTTGAGAGTTTATCATATGCCAGTCACCAGTTAGGTACTGGAAATACAGGACACAGGAGTGACCCAACCCTGTCCTCACAAAGTTTACAACTCATGCTTGCCTTTTATTAACTCTAAAATAAGGAAAATAATAATTTCCTTCTCCTAGTCTTGGTGTAAAGATCAAACGAGGATACCTTATATAAAAGCAATTTGTAAAACATACGTGTGAGAGATTATTATTATACTTCTCTTTGTTCAGACTCAAAATAAGTACTCAGCCAACCTACAATTGTTAGAGTTAAAACAAAATTGTTAACTTCAATTGTCAGTGCACAATTGCCTTCAGAAAAAAAAATACTTTCTTTTAAGAACTTACGGAGGTTTTGTGCACATCCCATTATGATCAATAGGTAGTGTGGCTTGCTTTGAAATTTCTCTACTATATTTCATTTCCAAGTAGGAATTAAATTTCCTTCCTTGAATTATAGGGTGCCAGAATAAACAGTTGAAACATTGAGCAAGAATCGCAAAATCTAACTCATTACATTCCAGTAGGTGAACCGTAGACCAAAAAAAAAAAAAAAAACCTGAAAATTTTAATAGAGATATCCTCAGACTAGGTAATTTTTATTATATAACATCAGTACATGATAGTGAAAAATCCATACCTAAAGATACTTTTTCAAATATTGAATTAAATAATTATTTTATCTGCTCACTCAGCGGATAACATTTAACTTTGAATCAAACAGAAACAGAACCCCTATGTCCTCCTCTTATTTATATTCTCTCTCTCTCTCTCTCTCTCTCTCTCTCTCTCTGTGTGTGTGTGTGTGTGTGTGTGTGTGTGTGTGTTACTGAAGATCAAACCCAGGGGCATTTACCTCCAGCTATACTCCCAGCTCTTTTCATTTGTTTGTTTGTTTGTTTGTTTGTGTTTGGAAGCAGGGTCTCTTAGGTTGCAGAGAGTCAGCTATATTGCTGAGGCTGTCCTCACACCTGTGCACTTCCCAAGTACTGGTATTACAGTCCTGTGCCATCATTCCAGGCATACTATGTCTGTTTAGATAAAATTAGCACACTAATATGCTCACAGATCACTCTTGATGAGCTTAGCTCTGTTTTATAATAATTCAAAAATTGTCAAGTATTACTTGAAATGAGTATCTCTGGCATTTCAAATATTACTTGTTGAGATGCATACCAGGTTAAAAATACTGGCGTGATTTTACGATAGTATGCTTTTTAGTTTTTGCCCCAGTTTTGGCTCACATCTTCTATAACCTTTGTTATTTCCTTCCTCTTTCCTTCCTTCCTTCCTTCCTTCCTTCCTTCCTTCCTTCCTTCTTCCTTCCTTCCTTCTCCCTCCCTCCCTCTCTTCCTCTCTCCATTCCTTCAGTGAGTGTACTACTAGGGATTAAACCCTCACACATGCTAGGCAACCATCCTACTGCTGAGCTACATCCCTAAACCTTTTTGTTTTTTATTTTGAGACAGAATGTCACTAAATTCCCCAGTCAGTCCTGGAACTTGAGATCTCCCTGCCTCAGCCTCCATTTTGCAGGCATGGGCCATCAGGATTGGCAACCCCTGCAATTTTCTTAACTAGAGAACAAGTATCTTTTGTTAAAATATTGGTGTTTTGTTCTGGGTTCCTGAAACAGTTCAAGAATAGCTCCAAAGGTGAAAGACAGGCTTTCGTTATGTATAACTAGCCCCCTTCAACTACACCTGAGTTTTTGTTAATGAAATAATTTTTGAAAGATAATGAGAGGGTCGGGCGGGGCAGGGAAGGGGAGCTGCTTGCCAAGAATTCATAGCTGTCACTGCTAACCTCTGGAGAAGGGAGCTGGTTGCTAAAAGTTAAGCTGATCACTAATGGATGATGATTTAATTAATCATACTTACATAATGATACCTCCATTAGAAATCCAAGGGACAGGGTTAGATAACAGAATACATGGGGGTTCCTGGAGCGCTGGGCTCCTGGAGAGGGTGCAGAAGCCCCACAACCATTCTCCCCTACCTCGTCCAACGTATCTCTTTATCTGTATTCTTTGTAATATCCATTATAATAAGTTGATAAATCTAAACATTTCCTTGATTTCTGTGAGCCATTCTAGCCAATCAAACCCAAGGAGGGGAGCTTATAATTGGCGTCTGAAGCGGATGCGGGGTGGGGGGGTGTTCTTGAGGGGCTGAGACCTCCTACTGTCAGACTTGATGCTACTTCCACGTATGCAGTGTCAGAACTGAACTGGAGGACACCTCCACCTCGCTGGTGTCTATTACAGAAGTAATTGATTAGTTGCTTGTAGGAATAAATCCCTATACTTTTTTGGTGTCTGAGGACACAGAAGTCTTCTGTGTTTATTGTTGAGTGAGAGAATAGAAAAAAAAAACCCACTTTGGTTTTTATTCCCATATTTTCAAAAGTGGTAATATCAGTTTTAAAGGATATTTGATCATTGATTTTTTTATTTTATTTTTTTTTATCTTTTTTGTGGAACTGGGGATGGAATCCAGGAGCACTCTACCTCCAAACTACACTCCCAACCCTTTTTATTTTTTATTTTGAAACGAGTTTCCCTAAGTTGCTGAGGGTCACACTAAGTTACTGAGGATGGTTTTGAACCTGCGATCCTCCTGTTTTAGCCTCCCAAGTACTGGGATTACAAGCATGCACCACCATGCCTGGCTGGCACATTGATCTTTTAAATAAAATTGCCATTAACTTTTAGATAAATACATCATCTTCTTTTCTACAAACTGAAATATGTTTGCAGTTTTTGTTGATAAATCAGTATTAGGATGCATTTCTTCATTGTATTTTATTTAAATTTATAAGTAAGCATAGAAGAGAACCACTATATATCACAATTAAGATCAAGCATGTATAAATATAATAGTATATGTATTCAAATATATTATTGTAGGATATAAGATTAAACTGACTCAGTACTCTTCAATCCATAATGCTGAAGAGTTACAGATTCCAGAAATATAGGGAAAAACTCTGTAGTAAATTATTGAGGACAGTTGGATATTCTGAAGTATAAACAATGTGGTCCACGCAAGCATGAAGAAAATAGATCACTAAATATGGTTTATGCAGTGTTTAAGCACAAGTAACTCAGTCTTTGCCTTTATAAAGCAAACATATTTTAAAATCAATTTGTCATGTGACAGGAAGCAAGTAAAATGGATTCAGTAGTGGTATGATATACTGTGATGGCTTAGTTCTATGCAAACATGAATCAAGGCCTCCATATCCTGTCAAGGCAACAAAGCCAGCCTTGCTGAGAGCGCAATATGAATTCCAAGCAATGCACTTTTTAGAGGAAAAACTCAAGGTGAAAAATGGCATCACATGGTTTTTTGGGGGAGGGGGGAGAAAGGATGTACAATCATATTCCAAGTAGATTGTACTTAGAATATATTTTCTTCTTCTAGGTCTTGTTCTTCATGTACTACTTAGAACAAATGGTTTATTTATTAAAATGCCTGTAACAAGCTGGGTGTGGTGGTGCCCACCTGTAATTCCAGTACTTAGGAGGCTAAGACAGAAGCATCAGAGGTTTGAGGTCACCCTCAGCAACTTAGTGAGGCTCTAAGCGATGTAGTGAGACCCTGTTTCAAAATAAAATGAAGCTCAGGGTGTACCTCAGAAGGTAGAATGCGCCAGGCATGGTGGTGCACGCTTCTAATCCCAGTACTTGGGAGGCTGAGACCAGAGGATCCGGGTTTGCAGCCAGCCTCAGCTACTTAGTGAGACCCTCTGCAACTTAGTGAGACCTGTTTCAAAATAAAGAATTAAAAAATAGGGCTGGGGGTGTACCCCAGAGGTAGAATGCCCCTGGGTTCAATCCCTGGTACCGCAAAAAAAAAAGAAGGTAGAAGGCCCCTGGGTTTAATCCCCACTATCCCACACACAAAAAAATTAAATTAGGAGGAAGAAGCAAGATGGCGACGGAGTAGGAGCCCCTGAACGAGCCTGTCTCAAAACTGTCTCAGAATCGCATCAGGGACTCAGAAATAAACAACATCGCACAGACACAAAAGACCCAAAACCCTAAATCCAGTAACCCAAGTACGAATACGCAGACACAGAGGCTACCAGCTCCAGAATTCCTCAGAAAGCTGCAA
>PVJS01043570.1:0-17019 GCA_004027185.1 Glis glis | reverse complement strand
GAATAGAAGATACAGAAACAAGTCCACAAACTTATAGCCAATTGATTTTTGACAAAGGTGCCAAACACATACGTTGGAGAAAGGACAGTCTTTTCAACAAATGGTGCTGGGAAAACTGGTTATCTACCTGCAGAAAAATGGAGCTGAATCCTTACCTCTCACCCTGCACAAGAGTCAACTCGAGATGGATCAAAGACCTTGAAGTTAGACCAGAGACTGTGAAATTATTAGAAGAAGCCATAGGTCCAACACTCCATCATATAGGCACAGGTAGAAGCTTCCTCAACAAGACCCCCAAAGCACAGGAAATTAAAACAAGAATTAATAAGTGGGATAGCATTAAACTACAAAGCTTCTGCTCATCAAAGGAAACCATCAAGAGCTTAAAGAGAACGCCAACAGAATGGGAAAAGATCTTTGCAAGCTATCCCTCTGACAGAGGTCTAATATCTAGGATATACAAAGAACTTAAAAGACTTTACACTAAGAAAAATTTATTTTTCACAGGTTTGTGCCTCACTCAATGTGTCTCAGAGTTCTTATGGTTTATTTTTTAGAACTTATTTACCTGAAAGAAGACTCCACATCTTTCTTTCTTTTTCATTGAAGTTAAATTTATTTTTAACTGATACATAAAAATTATACACATTGAGTAATGTGATATTTTAATACATGCATATACTATACATAGCTTAAATAAGTTTATATACATATATTCTCATACATAATTTCTTTATGTTAAAGCTTTCAGTATACTTTCTTTGAGTTTAAATGTACAGTTTCTTATTGTAATCTGTAGTTATCCTACTGTTCAATACCACCCTAGAGCTTCTTGCTTCTAACTATAACTTAGTACTTAGCACATACTGATCAACCTTTCCTCATAGCTCCTACTCCTCTGTAACCATGATTCTGTTCTCGACTTCTCTGAGATCAACTTTTTTAGAGTCTACAGATGAGTAAGATCATGCACTGCTTGTCTTTCTGAGCCTGGCTTATTTCACCTGACGATAGCCAGTTCTATCCATGTTGCCGTAAGTGGCAGGATTTCATTCTTTTTTATGGTGTAATAATATTCCATTGTGTATATATGCATTTTCTTTGTCCACTCATCAGTTAATGGATATCATTCAGTTTTTTTCCACTGTTGTGAATACTGCTACCTGCATTAAAAATGCAAGCACAGATGTCTCTTCAACATATGATTTCATTTCCTTTGGATATATACCCAGTCATGGGATTGCTGGGTCATATGATAGTTCTATTTCTAATTTTTGAGGAACCTCAATACTGTTTTCCATAATGGCCACATTAATTTACATTGCTATCATCAGCTGAGGATTTCCTTGTCTCCACATCTTCACCATCACTTGTTATCTTTAGTCTTTTTTGATAATAGCTGTTCTTACTGGGGTGAGGTTTTGATGTAGTAGTAGGTTTTTTTTTTTCTTTTGCGGTACCGGGGATTGAACCCACCCCCGGCCCTATTTTTTATCCTTTATTTTGAAACCGGGTCTCACGAAGTTGTGGAGGGCCTCACTGAGTAGCTGAGGCTGGCCGTGAACCTGGATCCTCTGGTCTCCGCCTCCCAAGTACTGGGATTACAAGCGTGCGCCACAATGCCCGGCTTAGTAGTAGGTTTTGATGTAGTTTTGATTTGCCTTTTTCTGATGATTAGTGATGTTGATAATTTTTCATTTACCTGTTTGCATTTGTATGTCTTTTATTTAATTATTCATTCATTCATTTATTTTTTTGTGGCACCAGGGATTGAATCTAGGGCCTTGTGATTGCTAGGCAAGCACTCCACCACCATTGAGATACATCTTTAGTCCTTTAAAAAATATTTTGAGACAGGGTCTTGCTAAGTTGCCTGGACTGTCCTCAAACTTGTGATCCTCCTGCTTTAGCTTCCCAAGTAGCTGGTATTATAACCCTGGCTTGCATGTCTTCTTTTGAGACATGTCTTTTTAGGTCTATTGCCAATTTTTTTACTTGATTTTATTTATTTATTTATTTATTTATTTATTTATTTATTTATTTATGCTATTGAGTTTTTTGAGTCTCATACATTCTGGATATAAACCCTTTATCAGAGGTATAATTTGCAGATATTTTCTCCCATTCTGTTGATTGTCTCTTCTTCCTGAGTCACCATCTCTTTAGAAGTCATGCCCCAGTCCACAGGAGGCTGGAAGGATGCCAGAGGAGATGATACAGAGACAGGACATGACAGCTATCTCAAAGTGGACTGGCTTTGTGCCGAAGTCTTGTTCTACCTGCTGCTCTTGGTGACTGCTTAGCTGTGTTTCTGCTCTCCTTCTCAGCATAAGCTCTTTCGGGGAGGCTCATTAGTTGAATGGACTCTTGGCAAGCATGGCTTCCTTTTCTCCTGACCCTTCTGATACCACCCCAACAGACATGACCAGGCATGTTTAATCCTAAATGGAACATAGCATACACTCCTGCTTCATAACCGTTTACTGAGAGCTATAAAAGGTGTAAAAGACAAATAATAATTAAAATCTCACCTTCCTTTCCAACAAACAGGCTTCCTTTAGGTCAAGCAGTAGTGACTGGTAGACAGGAGCCTATCAGGAAACTCTGGTTTATATAATTTCCTTCAAGTAAAGATTTGAAATAAAGGTATATACCAAGGTGAGTCACAGGCAAAATACCTATCTACATGTTGACAGTCATTAACTGGTAAACCCATTATTTTGGTTCTAAAAACATTAATTTGCTATCCTGTGGTCAGCCTAAATAAAAAAAATAAAGAATGGGAACCAGTGGCTCTTGAGGAGGCAATGCTTTTGAGTATATGTCTGTGTCTATGGTTAATCATTAATGTTTCTCAAATGTATGCAAATAACATAGTCCAGAAGTGTGTTTCCTGGTCTTCTTATACTTCACAGAGTAAACCTTTCTCTTACCTTAGACATGTGTTTCTGGGTAGGTCTGCTGACTTCTAATCAGTCAGCTGATATATTCCCTGTGACTTTGGTTTCCAGCCCTGTCTGGAAGAACTCCAACCTGGGAGAATCTAAACATATTATTCAGAAGTCTGTGATGTTGGACAGAAAGAAGTATTTGGATGATTTTTGTTTTTGTTTGGACTTGGGTCAGTGCCTCCCATTTATAGTGGAATGTGAACTGGATGGTTTCAGATGTGCTTTGAAAGGCTGATGTGGGCTGCCTGAGAGCCAGCCATGAGCCAGCCTCAGGAGAGAGGAGGAGCAGGTTATCACATTAAGAAACACATCTCTTTTTGTTTGTGAATATCGATGATGAATAATGAGGCCATGGAAATTCTCTTACACTGGCAACTTCAGCCCTCCCAGACAAGTTGCATAGTCAGAACCAATGCCAAGAGAGTTCTTCTCTGTGGTTTCTGTCAGGCTTTGACCTTGGGTACAAAGGGACCACACAGGGGATTTCAAGTTAAAATCCCCAAAACATTTATGTAAATGAATAGCATATCATTGGTGAATGGAAAGAAAATGCTCCCAGTGTAGAGATATTGGAACAAGTACTAGAAATGAGATTATTTTATTGAGAGCTGTGCCCTACTGATGACATAGGCCACTCTAAAAGAATTTCTTACTACTTTTCTAGGGTAAAAAGATGGTTCATAAACATATGAATCACTCTTGCTTTATGAATGTGAGTATTCATACAGAGCCACTTGTCTCATGCCATTATGTTGTTCCTTCACCTTTTGATCCCCTAAGAAGACTTTCCACCTTATTTAAAGAGAATGCAGGATCTAAAACAGAATCACAAAGTTATTCCCAAACCAACCAATCAAAGGAAAAAAGAACTAGATGTCAACATTTGGAAATCAGGAGATTGCACATAAAAATCTGCATTTCTTTCATCTTTTGTAAAACCCATGCATATGGCAGCACCAAGCTTGTAGTTCTGCAAACTAGAGCTGAGTTAATTCCTTCCTTCCTTCCTTCCTTCCTTCCTTCCTTCCTTCCTTCCTTCCTTCCTGGTACTGGGGATTGAACCCAGGGGCATTCTACCTCTGATCTATACCCCTAGTCCTTTTTTTTTTTTAGTTTTTTTAGTTTGAAACAGGGTCTTGCTAAGTTGTAGGGGGTATCATTAAGTTACCAAGGCTGGCCTCAAACTTTTGATCCTCCTGTCTCTGCCTCCCGAGTACTGGGATTACCAGCATGCAGTAGCATGCCTGACTGAAACTGCCTTTCAATGGGACTTGTGCTCACAATCTTATCAACACTGGTGAGCTTTACCATTTACATGATCTGCTCTGACCACTTAGAGGCATTTGAATGTTCAATGTCTAATCTAGAGTTGGGAAAGTTTCAACAATCTTTTTTTTTTTCTTCCTTTGGATTCTAAGTGTTTTTCAAGTTGGAAATGAGCCACAGGGGATGGAAATGGTCAATGAAAATATGTTATTAAATGGACTTTTCTAGGGCCACAACCTAAGGGCATTTGCACAATAGCCATGTTCAGTGTTACTCAGATCGGGAAGATGGGCAGAATGGTGAGAACTAGGTAAGCAGTGCACATTCAGTTTCCATGGATACCTTTCAAGGGACCATGCTTCTCCAAGAAGACTGGCCTTCCTTCTTGGTATTGACAGCCTGGGGCAGTTCGTTAAGTTGGAACTGCAGATTCAAAGGAGCCCGTACCTCATGCTGTGATGAAATGTGGTCAGCTGGCTGGGAAGAAAATCTGTGAGTCTTGTAATGTTTTACCCAGGACAAGAAAAATGGAATGCTCTTGAACTTAGTTGAACCTCTCTTTCCAGCTACTTCTGCTTAGAGGAGATGGTGGGCTCAGAGGAGCTCTTCCTTCCCTCCCAGGACAGTGCCAGTATTTCATGTTCTGGTTGGTAAGGGAGAAATTAGGCTTTTTATTAAAAAAAAACATAAATCGAAAAAATAAAAACCATGAAAAATGAAATGCAACCTCCTTTCTGGTTTTTAATATGAAATAAAACAAATATTTTTCTATACATATTCATGTGTTTGACTCGTTAGGGTTCCACCTTCCCGTGATTTCTATTCTCTTGCAATCCGTTTTACATGGTCTTGTTCCAGGAATCCTTCCATCTCATTAAGTTTTCCTTTTTTTTTCTTCCACGCCGCTGCATTTTCCTTTTATTCTAGAATCTGTGTTCAATTTTCCAGTTCTCTACTTTTATTCTTACTCTCCTTTTGTCAGCCTAGTGTCTTTTATTTTCTGTCTATTGTTAATTCATTTCTCGCACCCTGTACCCTCCTTCGTGTGCTTTTATACAGGGTTTGCGTATTTCTCCCTTCTGTACAGTTTGTTTTCTTCTTTTACCATACATTTATGTCCCCTGCTTCCAAAACAAACAAATGAACAAACAAAAAACCCTCAAAAGCTGATTCTTATTTGTGTTAGTTGTAGCTTTCTCTCTAGCTTCTTTACACTAATTCCACAGTGTAAATTAGTTTTTATACCCTATATTGCCAACATCCCATTAAAACTTACTTCTCTCCCAACTTTACATAGAAAATTAGATTTAAAAAAAAGAATTGTATATTTTTTTCCATGGGGCAGCTACTGTCTGATAAACAGGGCCTGGAAGTTGTTATACTGGGCTCTGATCATATTTTGTTTCTTTCTTAACTTTATTACCTTAAAGAAGTCATAGTATCTCTTTGAGTGTCAGTCTCTTCATCTGTGGAAGTTAGGGGAGAACTTTCTTTCTACTCAGAGTGTGGCACTCAAATCCACCACACCAGGCTCAGCTGTGAGCTTGTTAGAAATGCACCCCTCCCTCTTCCTGACTAGGATCTTACGGTGACCTGTATGCTCACAGAAGTTTGAGAAGCACACATTCGATGAGCTCCATGGGTTTTTCTGGCTTGAGCTTTGCTGAAAATAAGTGAAAACCCATTTTAATGACTAAAAATGAATGAAATCTTTTAGTAAGTAAAAAAATAAAGTGAAAACTTCTTTGGTCACAAGGCATGGTAATATCATCTGAGAAGCTTCCAGAAAATACCAATGCCTTGGGGTTCTCTCTCAGGTCAACTAACTCAGGAGCTCTGGGGATGAGATTTTAATGTCCCAGGTGATTTCCCTCAGCAGGTTGAACCCCACTCCAGTAAACTATTTGAACATTTACCTTGTTTTCTGATGGTTTCAATACTGCCCTCTTTTGATGGAGAGGTGAGAAATTACTATGGAAAGAGGAGCTCCAAACTAAGAATTTGGTTTTACCTACTTAAACCTACCAGAATGTATTCTTTTTTGCGGTACCGGGGATTGAACCCAGGGGAGTTCCACCTCCGCGCTACACCCCCGGCCCCATTCTCTTACACTCTATTTTGAAACTGGGTCTCACGAAGTTGCGGAGGGCCTCACCAGGTAGAGGGGGAGAGAGAGAGAGAGAGAGAGAGAGAGAGAGAGAGAGAGGGAGAGAGCTGAGGCTGGCCATGAACCCGGATCCTCGAGTCTCCGCCTCCCAAAGTACTGGGATTACAAGCGTGCGCCACCACGCCCGGCCTACCAGAATGTATTCTGAGGAGAATAAAGAAATAATGATTAAATGTGACCCTATGTATTTTTTTTTTTTTAGTATGATGGGAGCAAAATGCAGGTTCATGTGTTTTCTCCAGCCTCTCTCAGATTTCTGCTAACAGTTGTAGTGTCTGTGGTGACAGAAGGAAGTAACCCCTGGTGCGTGATAGAGATGACATTGAACCCGACAGAACTGGGTTGCTGGTGTGGACATGACCGTGAAATGGCTTCATTCCTTTATAACTTGACGCTGAAGTTGCCCGGGTGAGCACAACCAAACACATGCTGTGATTGGCTTCCCGAACACTAAGTTCCAATTTATTTTTAATTATTTCATGTTGAATGTGTAGTTAATTTAAGAAAAACTGAAGCCAACAAATTTTTTTTTTAAAACCTGCCATTAGTATCTTCAGTGTGAGAACCGGGAAGGAATAGTCATAAAACAGTTTGTCACAAGAGTGGAGGGGGTGACAATAATATTATGCCAAGATTGTTTTATGTTGTAGTTTCCCAAATTAGACCTCAAGAAACCATGTCTTTAAAGATTAAATTTACTGTTTTAAAGGTTAAATGTTTTTCACTAGTGCTCAGCAAGAAACCCAAGCAAATGGTATTTTTGGAGTGATTGAATTACTTGCTCAAAATTGAGAAAAAGTGTACTTAGGCAGTTTTTGCTTAGTATACTACCTTCTTTACTCAGTTTTCATGTCCTGAATTGTTTCTGCATCATTAAACTTAGCAGAGGAGCCAAAATTCTGTCGTAGGGGGCAGTTTCTGAGGTGTGACATTGACAAAGAGAGATATTTAGAATAAGATGTCATTTTGGTCTATTCTTGAGTGTTACTCCAAGAAGTTATATGAGCAGTGAAATACTAATCGTGTAGGCCATCTGTCCTTCCCATCGTGAGGCTGAATCTACAAGGAGAATCCTTAGGCAAGGCTGGAGGATGGCTGCCATTCATTGGGTCTGAAGAAAGTCTATGGTAGTCATGTGATTTTTTTCCTCAAAGTTGCTTCAATCACATAAGGACTCAACAGATATTTCCTCTTACATTTATTCTAGCTCTGGTCAAAATTATGAAGTAGAATTTTTTTTCTTCAAGTGTGTTTTCTTCTCTTGTTGAAATAGTTCTCTATGTTGTTGAGACTACTTTGCATCCTTTCTACCTGCCCCTTGCTCTCCAAGCCACTAGATCACCATTCATATTTTTGACAAAGAAACAACTAAATTTATATATTTTTGTTATTAACAAACTGTCTTACTTTTATATTGTTTTATATATCTCTTCAGTTTTCTTCATTTTTTTTAACAAGGAGAGGAAGTTGAAAAGCTTTTTGTCAAAAATTTGATTGGACCATTCTGGCGTGGATAGTTTATTTTATTGAGGGGAGAGAATCCAGAATATTTCTTAAATCTTATCCCTCATTTTTAAACAAGTCTATATTCTAAAATTAAATGAAAGTATCAAATTTTCTGATTTTCTCAGAATCTTCCAAATAGGAAACATATTTCCCAGGGTTCCATTTACAAAGGATGAGCAGACAAGTACTGAAGGTGGTGGTAGCCTGAGGGGTCTTTCCAATACTTTGAAATCTCAGTGTCAGATGGAAGTGTGTTTTGTAATGTTAAAATTTAGCTACATAAGAAAATTTAAAAAGCAGGTAACTCTATGTTACCTTAGAATCAATGTGCATTTATTTTTTTTAATAATAAGACTTGCTTTGCAAACATTACCTCTATGGGTCTGGAATCTTTTTGATTCTGAATCATTAACACTTTCTAAACTTGTATTCTTGGTTTTTGAGTCAATTGGTTTTCCAGGAGATAGCAAATGTAATTAACTTGAACCAGTGAGTTGGACCTAAAATCTCCAATGACATTTCATATAAGTGACTTCCAGTGCTTCTTTATCCTGAGGGTGCCAAATTATGGTGTAACCACTTCAGTTAGAACATACTCCAGCCTTATGAAAATCCTCATTCCCTTGTTAATACTGTGGAAAATTTAAAGAACAACAACAATAGACTTGGCCCTGGTTCAGATGTGTTTTCTCCTAAGAGCATTTGGAATTGACAGTGGGTTAATGAAAACTTCAGTCGCTATTCCATTTCACACAGTTTCTTTCCCCCTGGCTGGTGGAATTTTTTTCTACTATTTCCAGACTTCAGAGGAAAGTATGCAATAATGGGCTCAATGTTTCAGACAGGGTGGCTTATTCTTTTTTTTTTTTTTTTGCTTAGTTTTCAGATATTTGTTGGACGGTTAGCATGAAAACTGGCTGAGATGGTGTTCAGCATTCTGACTCATACTGTGGAGACTTTGCTCAAATACAAGGCCTAGCAAGTGTCAGAGAGAGCCTTTGGTGCTCTGTGAGCTGGCATTCAGGAGCCTCTGTCATTTGGGGAAGAAAAGGTAGCCTAGCTGGCATGACCTAGTGCTATCTGCAGGTTGTGAGGAGAGCAACCATAAAGCTCTCCCCTGCCTTCCCTCCATGGGCCCCCAAAGTCCTGTCCTTAAAGCCTCTCCTTCTAGTTAGAGTCAGTGTGCAAATAGGTATCTGAGAAAGCTGAACTTTTTGTTGTTGTTCATGAACTCTTATATTGGATTATTTTGCTCTTAGAGCCCTAAAGGAAGGGGACACAGGATAGGCCTATTTTGCTTGTGGAGTAAGTGGGAGGGTCCTATACATGGGGTACTGCAAAAAGATGTCACACCTTAGTAGGTGGTACAAGGAAGGGACTGGGATGCCCAGGCATACCCCATGGAGCCAATTTTGAGGGCTAATGATTCTCAATCATTTTCTTGCTCTAACATGCCCTCGAACAATCAGATTCCCAGAAGAAAGCAGGGACTTTTTCCCCACACTCCTTTCTGAAGTGGTTCTGAGCCAGACGAAGTGGGGTGTCTATCAGATTCTAGAAGAGGGTGTAATATGGAAAAATTTTAGGGTCCTATTTTAATGAAAGAGATAAATCTCATGTAATTGTGTGCATTATTCACATAAACTAGTTAATATTCCAAGATGATGATTGATTTCTTGTGGTGTTATCAATATTGGAAATGGGTAGGCTCTAATTAGTGAGAATTATTCATTTTGTGTGTATGTAGTACTGGGGATTGAATCCAGGGGCATTCTTCCTCTGAGCTACACCCCAGTTTTATTTTATTTTTTTATTTTGAAATAAGGTCTCACTAAGTTGCTGAGGGCTTCATTAAGTTGCAGAGGATGGTTTTGAATCTGTGATCCTCCTGTCTCAGTCTCCCAAGTGCTGGGATTATAGGTGTGAGCCACCACACCTGGCAGTGAGAATTTTTAAAGTAGTCCTCAAATCCAGTTGGCTCTGCAGTAGGTGAAGGACCCTTCCATGGCTAGAGGCACTGTACTGAGAAAGCTTAGCAGTGCGGTAATTTACACTAAACTTGCACTGAAAAGCAGTCTCTGATATGTGCAAGGTCAGGGAAAATGCAGAACAAAGAAGGCATATGGAAGAGTTGGAAGTACCTAGAAGAGAACAGATTTGTGCAGAAAAGAAAGGAGTTACTGACACGTGGGTAAAGTCAGGGAAGGAGGGCAGGAGGTGAACTGGGAATAAGAAGTAAGACTAGAGTATGTCCATAGATAAGATACACCAGGAGGTCACACTGTGCCCTCCCTATCATTATGGTTACAGCTACCACTAGATATTTACTGAACACCTCCTATGTGTGAGCCATTGTTTTGGGGTATGGAGCCTGACAGAATTCCTGCCTTCAAGGAGCTAATATTCCATTCTAGTAAAAGAGTTGTCCTGCCCTTATTAAGTTTGAAATGTCTGATTGTGGCAAAAAGTACGAATTAGAGATGTTTTGTATAAAAACGCATGATTTGTCTTGGAAAAATATCCTGGAGGAGAGATTAGGCCAGTGAAAGAAAATGCTGAGTTACATTGTCTCTGCCTCTACCTTTCTTTCAGGTCATAGATAAAAATTACAATTCTGGCCCTCATTCACCCTCACATAGCTTCTGGCTACCTTTCCCATTCTCTGAACATGAGAGGAATGAGAAGGTGATTTGGAAGATCCTCGGTCTGAGGAGTTGTCCTGCTATGGTTACCAGGGAATCCTGCAAAAGCAGCAGGACAGACACTAGGAGGAGTCAACTGGTGAGCAGACCCAGAAACGAGAAGCATATGGAAAGTTAACTTCATGATTGGCTGCTTAAAAAAAAAATAGGCTGCAGGTGGATTTTAAATTCTACTCCAAATACACGGCTGGTGTTAGCAGCTGTTCTTAGGGAAACCAAAGCAACTTAGTGTCCCCCAGTGTGTCAGAGAACCGTATGGCCTCGTGCAGTGAAGCGAAGAATTCTGCTTGTCTTTTTTCTCTAACATCCACCTAGGAACCCTGCAGAATTTCTGGTCCCTAGTATGTTGCAGAAGTTATGAGTGTGTCACTATATACTTCTTCTCTGCCCCAGAAGAATATCTTGGCAAAATAAGAGCAGAGAGACCTGCATGGGCCTGGGTGGATGGGGGAACTAGTGCTTCTCAGTAGATAGAGTGAGAAGCCCTAATCCAGAGTCATTGCTACTCAAAGTATATTCTTAGGAGTTTTCTAGATACACAGCATCTCAGGCCCCAGATCTGGAGTTTAAACTTGGAGCAGTGGCCTGGACAACACATTTCCCTCCTCACCTTTCTGCTGCTTCTCACTCCCGACTGTCACCCATTCCCATAGGTTGCCCTCAGGAACAGCCAGGGAAGGGACAGGTCACAAACATTTTGTTCTTCTATTCTGAACTAGGACTTCAAACCCAGAAGAGTCTAAGTCACAAAAAACAAAGGAACAGTCTCATTTCAGACACATCTATGGTCTTTGCTGGTGAAGTGTCAGAAAGCTCAAAAAAGCCCTGGATGTTTTAGGGAGTGAATTTTGAATCTGAAGTGTTGGACATTTGTTTGGCTGCTATGACCTTCAATTTACCAAACTATGGAAACTTCATTATGGCATCCTACCCATATAATGAAGAAAACATTGATGCTGGTCTCAGCCCCAGGCCTCTAGAGCAATGCTGTTCCTAACCACACTTTCCTATGTAGCACTTTACACAAAAAATTAGCAAAGATTATGGGTCCCTGAAAGTTAATATAAATAAAGTTTCCCTTCTTGTAAAATAAAAGTAATATAGAGATCCTTTGATTATCAAAGACCTCTTGAGTCGAACTTAAAACTCTTCAATTAAAGTTTTATCTAAGCTGGGCATGGTGGCACATGCCTTTAATCCCAGTACCTGGGAGACAGGAGGATTGCAGGTTCAAGGCCAGCCTCAGCAATTTAGCAAGACCTTGTTTCAAAGTAGAAAATAAAAAGGGTTGGGGTATAGCTTGGAAGTAGAATGCCCCTGGGTTCAATCCCCAGTAAAACACACACACACACACACCACATACACACCACACACACACACACACACACACACACACACACACACACACACCACACAGTTTTATCTAGTTGAAAGGATTTCTTCCTTGGTGTATATCCCAACCTTGAATGGTCTTGCCATTCAGGACCATATGTGTATGGAAGGTAAAACCACTTTTGCAACTTCAAGCTGTAATTGTGGCTTTGGATTTTCAGGAGTGAGAGACAGTGAGAGGGAGAGCAAGCTGAGAAGTGAGAGAGTGAGAGACAGAAAATGGCAGGAAGGAAGCATCCTGGTGAGTCCCCACCACATCCACTCTTGGTGGCAGTGACCGAAGCAAAGACAAGTGATTTCTTATAGAATATTGCATCAAAAGGAGCCTAATTATATGTGTGAGGTTGAGGCAGTTTCCCAGGTTGGCTTCAAACTACCCAGTCATAATATTAACTTATTACCTTCAACCAATAGTGTTACTGGGTGGGAGATTTTACAGTTATTCTGCACAATCTCAGCCCTTGCTTATCTTCTTGGAAAGTATTCAAACAGAAAGCACAAATGTGGAATACAGGAGGTTTATTTAGAGATGTGAAGGCACCATGTGAGAAAGGCTGTGAAGAGAGGGGAAAGGGTCACACTCCAGGGGAGAGCATCTGGAACAGTGGGCTGGGGCACGGGGTTATGTTCCAGAGACAGGGTCTGGGAGGTCCGGTCCAGGTATGAAAAGCAGCATGGAGTGTTCCACTGTCAGGTTTTATGCTCCTTGGACACATGTTTTTATACGTATTACATTTGGGGTGACTGACTGCTCTTTGCCAGTCATACCTTAGTGAGCCTGCATTGTTTCTCCACTCCCTTCCCACAGGGGAGGGGGGTCAAGGTAAGCAAGGCTCTGTGGGTAAACTTACAGTCTGGCCCAGCCCCATCTTCTAATGTCTAGCTAGCTATCTAGCAATGGCACCCATATTCTGAAGTTATTTGTATCCTTGACTATATTCCCTGATTCTGTCAACCCTACTGTCTCAAGTACTTAGTGCTGGGACAGTAATTGAACCCATGTGTTCCTGTCAAGAATAATTGAAGCAGTTTAGAAGTAGGCTAGGATGTATATAGGAGAATGAGACCTTGCTATATAGTTCGTTCTATTTTGAGATTAGAATATCCAGGATCCTCTCCAATCCTACACACTTGGTCCTTTTTTGGACATAGATTTAGTAAGTTTTGTGAGCACGTGTGGACATTTTTTCATTCCTAGGGTTTTGACTTCATTAAGAAGTCAGTTGTGGAGCCAAAATACCAGAGAGTCTGACCATTTTTGTAGTAAGAGTTAGTTTATCTTGTGGTTGGGGCTGAAAAAAAAACCTAAAAAAATGCCCCCAAGTATCTGATTTAGCTGATTGCTTGGTTATCTAAATCAACTTAAATTTAGGATAAGCATTATTTAGACACTAAAGGCAACATAAACTCTATTTAATTGTGTTTGTTCACATAACTGACTTCCAGGTGACTGCTCTTACCATTCCTTTAATCCTCCCAGAAACCTGGGCAGTGTATAGGACACAAAAGAAATTTTATTTAGTTCCATCAAAACACATGAACATCATCAACTCATATATTTTTATTCAAATTAATACCCTGCAGACATTCTTGTCAGGATATTTTATCCTAGGGGATTATTAGAGCTAAAGTTAACCTTAATGACTTGGAGTAGTGATTTTTTTCTTAGTTTCTCCAGAAATAAAGTTTTGGTACTAAATACCCTAAAGATGATTTAGCTGTAGATGGTACTGAGAATGTCACTCACTGTTATTCAGCAGAAAAACAGCCTCTGTCTCCCACCCCTCACCCCTCAGCAATCCCCTGAGGAAACATTTTAAAAAGTATTCGGTTTTGTTTTGGAAATAGTATTACTAAGCAAGTTTTTGTGGGCGATATGTAATCACTGAAAAGCCCATTTGTTCAGAAAGCAGGAATTAACAACTCTGCTCTAGTGGAAACATTCTGATATACTGGAGTCTGGATTAAGCCTTTAGCACTAAAATATGGCCAGAATGAAGGTAACCTCCAGTTGGCAAGACTGGTGAACCATTACTAGCTCTTGGTTAAGCTTTTTTTCTTTTGATTTAAGGGAGTTCAACTACCAGCACAGTTCAGTGTAATCAACCCCCTTCACCCTAAAGGCCAATATACATATACATACATATATATGCATATATATATATGAATTCATTCCACCAACCATTATACAAGACTCTACAGTTCTTAGAACTAAATCACAAGTCAGCTCGGATCCAATTGAGCACTTGAGGGAGGTGGTGGATTATCTTGTCTTTAAAAGGAACACTTCTCTTCCTTAATAATAAGTAATTTTAAGAACTTTGAAATTTTCCTGTGACCTGTGGGTAAAAAGAGATCACAGGAACCCAGGCAATAGCCTTTTCTCCACTTGGAGCCTCTCTCTCATCTTCCTATTAAAATAAAGGGAACCAGAGAGATTTACGGAACACTTGTGACGGTCTCACTGATGGATCACGTTTGAAAGAGAGAAAGGGGCAAAGTAAGAGTAGTTTATTTTCACAAATCAGTTTTAGTTTCTTTCTATGAAATAAATGAACAAGAAGCCCATTAAAATGATTGTTACAATTCTTCTTTTTAATTGTTTACTCTAGTAAGGTGACAACCCTTGACAGCTTGATAGATGAATAGTGTTCACTTGCCGACAAAAACATCAATTATAACAAGAGAATAATGATGATCCTTCAACCCTTCATTCACTCATCCAGGTTAAACATAGAATTTGGAGTAGAATCAAAATTAAAGTTATTTCTATCTAGACGCAAATAGCTGTTTCATCTGGTTTAATGGTGGCTGAAGAAGAGTGAGCTGAGATGTAGGTTAAGATGGGTCATGTGGGGACAAGGTTATTGTCTTTCATCAGAACCAAGAAAATAATTAATTATTGAAAAGGGAAAACAAATTATTAAAGTCAGCCCTAGCACAAACATCATAGGTTCACTGATTTTTATATCCCCTCAGGTACCCCAAAATATACATAAACTTGGATTCTTTCTTCTTGGACCAGATTATAGCACCATGAATAAAAAATTTCATGAATGTAAAATGATTATAAAAAATTCATGTTTTATTTATTTTATCAAATTATCAATATTTATTAATTATTTTTATCAATTTAATGCAGATATGTAATAGATAAATAGTATTATGATATGTGTAATGAAGTATAGCAGTACGGCTCACCACTTGCCACCCAACACTTGATGTTTAGGTCATGCTACTTTCAATTTGCTTAGCTCTTTCTTCTGGTCTGTAACCCCAAATGTTTAAATAACATATTTATACTGCCCTTTCTTATAATGTATGATTACACTTTAGGTACATTCTAATGCTTCTTCTTATAGGGAAAAAAACTGAGCCCTATCAACTCTTCTCATACCACTTGACATATATCTCCTATTTCTTCATCCTTTAAATAGAATTAACTTTTCATTTTTGCTTTAACCAATGTTCAGTGTTACCTTTATTATGGCTATATAAATTCCATGCACAGCTGAGCTAAAGATGCTGTGGCTCTTCTTTCCAACTGTTTCTTAAATGAAAATTATATTATTTTTATTAATTTATGTAACCTAGTACTAACTCATCCTCCAAACCCAGAGACAAATATGCAGTTCTCAATACAAATACAATCAGTGATCCATCATTTTTCCTCCCTCCCTCCCTTCCTTCCTTGGATTGAACCCAGGGGCATTCTACCTTGGAGCTACAGCCTTAGCCCTATGTTATTTTTTTATTTTGAAACAGTGTCTCACTAAGTTGCTGAGGATCTTACTAAATTGCTGAGACTGGCCTCGAACCTGTGATCCTCCTGTCTCAGCCCTGCAAGTATTAGGATTACAGGTGTGCACCATCACACCCAACTTAATCTACCATTTTCATTTCTGAAGTATCATCCCCTTTCCCCCATGCCTTCTGGTGCCTCCTCTCCCAGGTTGTTGTGGATGCCTACTGCCAAGTTTTGTTCTTGGTCTTCCCTTCCCTTCCCTGGGCCAAATGGAGGATTATCTTTACCCTCTTCTGTCTTTGTTCTTATTTTCCTAAATCAGACTCTTCTGGTTTATTCTTTTTTTTTCTGGAGCTCACATTCCAGTGCTCTCTAAAAAAATTGAATGGGAGGAAAATACCTTTTTTCTGCCCTTTATTAAAGCTTGGCTAGGTATGATATTTGGATAGAAATTATTTTCCCTCAGAATTTTAAGTTATCCATTATTTTTCTATCTTTGTTGTTACGAAGTCCAATGCTATTTTAAGTTCTAATCCTACACATGGGATTCCCTTTTTTCCTCTGGAAGCTTTTAGAATCTTCTTTATTTCTGGAGTTTTGATATTTCTCCAAAAATATGTCCTTTCCCTCCTCATTTATTGCATTGGAGACTTGGTGGGACTTTTCAGTCCAGAACACAATGTCCTTTGTGATTAATGTGTGTGTGTGTGTGTGTGTGTGTGTGTGTGTGTGTGTATGTGGGGGTTATATTAGCCATTTGGTAATTTCTTCTCATTTTCTCTCTTCTTTCTTCTGAATGTTCCCATTATTTAGATATATTAGACCTGAATTTTTCTCTAATTTTAATTTGTCTTATTTAAGCTATTCCCCATTTCTCTCTTTTAATTTCATTTTCTGAAGGCTTTTTCAACTATATCTTCCACTTTATCTCTGAAATTTTTTCAAAACAGTTCCATTACTATGTTTTAAAATTTCAATAGCTCTTTTGTGTGTGTGTGTGTGTGTGTGTGTGTGTGTGTGTGTGTGTGTGTGTTTGCCTGGGGATTGAACCTAGGGACATTCTACCTCTATGCTATACCCCTAGCCCTGTTTTATTTATTTTTTGCGCTACCAGGGATTGAACCCAGGGACGTTCTACCTCCGCGCTACACCCTCGGCCCTATTTTTTATACTTTATTTTGAAACCGGGTCTCACAAAGTTGCGGAGGGCCTCACTAAGTAGAGAGAGAGAGAGAGACAGGGAGAGAGAGCGAGCTGAGGCTGGCCACGAACCCGGATCCTCCGGTCTCC
>PVJS01043569.1:0-17019 GCA_004027185.1 Glis glis | reverse complement strand
AGGGAGGGAGGGAGGAGAGAGAGAGCGCGAGAAAGCTGAGGCTGGCCGCGAATCCGGATCCTCCGGTCTCGGCCTCCCAAAGTACTGGGATTACAAGCGTGCGCCACCACGCCCGGCTGTGTTGGGTTATTTTTAATGAGACTTTGGTGGACAGTTTGTGACACTTTGTTGAAGTATAATAAAGGTTCACTAACTGACCAGCTCCGGTTGAAACCGGTTTTGCTGCCACCTATCACTGAGAAACGTTCCCCAGATAAAGGAGACACACAGAGCCACCCACCTGGTGTACCCCGGAATCTCTCAAAAACCAGAGATGAGCCCCACACCCTCCGAGCCCGGTGACCCGACCCTGTGTCCACATGCCGCGCCCCACCTCTCGGGTCTGCGGTCGTCACCCGGGCGCTCGCTCGCCTCGGCGTCCTCCGGCTTCCTGCGCCTCCCATCGGCTCTGCGCTTCCGTCCGAGGCTCCATCTCGTAGGGGTTGGCGGGCTGCGGCGAGAGACGCGCTCAGCGGGCGAGGCCTCATCCCAGGAGGTGTCGAGACCCACACACGCCCAGCCCGAGGACGCCAGCCCCAACACAGGGCCCGGCCGAGACCCCCCAGCCCAGGACCCGGGGCTCCGGCCGCGGCCCCGCTCACCTGACACCGCGGTCGCGGCGGCTCCCGTACGCGGGCGGGCTTCGGGGCCGGCAGGCCATGGCTGCGGGACGGCGGAGCTGAGGCGGCGGCGGGAGCAGCGGAGGAGGGGCGGCGGCGGGACCGCGCTCCCAGCGTCGGCGCGAACAGGTTTTGCGCGCGCCCCGCCCCCAACTGCCCTTAAGTGCTCCTGGCCCCGCCCACGGCGCTCCCGCGCGCGCGGCCGGGCGAGACCATTGGTTCCGCGCCGGCGGGGGTACCGCGCTCGCCTGCGCGCGCGTCCCGGCCCAGCGGGCCTTGAGTCGAAGCCGCGGAGCCGCAGAGAACCCCGACACCGGGAAGGCGGACCGCCCGGGAAGGCGGACCGACGCTGCCTACTTGGCTGAGGAAAGGCCGACGAAGAGGCTGACCTGACCCCCTCTGACTTCGAGATGGCCGGCACCGCGGCTGCTCGGACGCTGATTGGCAGCACCTCCGCGGTGGGGGGGTATTGGCGGGAGATTCGCCGCGCGCCCTGGCCCTCGGGGTGGGAGGGGCGATCAGCACTTCTATTGGTCAGCTGGAGAAGGCGCTCCCGTGATTGGCCCTAGCCCAGCAGAGCGCACCTCTGATTGGCTCGGCCAAGATGGGGGCGCGCCACCGCGCCGGCGGGAACCCGGAAGGCGCGGCCTCGGGCCGGGATTTGCTCCGGAGTTCCCGCGGGAGGCACAGTCCGTGGTGCTCTTGGTCTGTCGTGTAAGCTCTTACAGGCTTTGGCGTAGCCTGAGGTAGTGCTGGGGGGCCAGAATGCACTACTGCCATCAAGAGGCCGTCGGCCCTTGCCCGGCGCTGACAGGCTCGGGACTGGAGGCTCTCAGGAGTCGACCCACCCTCTGCCCGCAGGGAGACCTGCACTTTCGAGCAGGTTCCGGTTCCGGAGACCCAAGGTGAGGGGGTGGCCCGGTGCCACCCAGCCGAGTGGCCGTGGGGTAGAAGTCACGGACGCTGAGCCAGCTCAGGAGCCACGCCGCCCACGCCCGAAGGGCTGGCCTTCAGCAGGACCAGGGGACAGTGTCCGCACCCCTCACCCTCCCTTCCACTCAGGGAGGTCATCCCCAGGCCAGGGCAGGCAGGCCACCTCCGCCTCCCCTCGGCACGCGTCCCCACACCTGTTCCTGGGACGTTATAACGTGTTTTCTTCAGAACAAAACACTTGCACACTGATCCTACGATGGTTTTCCCAACATTCTCCAGCCATCACCCCACCGCTGACAAAAACTTGGTTTAAATATGAGGTAAAAGCCGGGCGTGGTGGCGCACACTTGTAATCCCAGTACTTGCGCAGCTGAGACAGGAGGATCGCAGGTTCGAGGCCAGCCTCAGCTACTTAGTGAGGCCCTCTGCAGCTTGGTGAGATCCTGTTTCAAAATAAATAAAAAATAGGGCTGGGGGTGTAACTCGGAGGTAGAATGCCCCTGGGTTCAATCCCCAGTACCGCAAGAAATATATATGAGCCAGGCATGGTGACGCACGCTTATAATCCCAGTACTTGGGAAACTGAGACCAGAGGATCCGGGTTCGGGGCCACCCTCAGCTACTTAGTGAGGCCCTCTGCAACTTAGTGAGACCCTGTTTCAAGATAAGGAATAAAAAATAGGGCTGGGAGCCAGGCATGGTGGCACACACTTGTAATCCCAGTGCTTGGGAGGCTGAGACCAGAGGATCAGGGTTCGCAGCCAGCCTCAGCTACTTAGTGAGGCCCTCTGCAACTTAGTGAGACCCTGTTTCAAGATAAAGAATAAAAAAATATGGCTGGGGGTGTAGCTCAGAGGTAGAATGCCCCTGGGTTCAATCCCAATGCCCCCCCCACACACGCACACACAAAATATACATATATGTATATGAGGTAAAGGCTGTGGGCGGCACACGCCTGTAATCCCAGTATTTGGGAGGCTCAGATCGGAGGATTGCAGATTCAAGGCCAACCTTGGTAACTGACCCTTCTTCAAAATAAAGAATAAAAACTGCTGGGGGTATAGCTCAGAGGTAGAAATCCCCTGGGTTAAGCGCAGTGTGGTGGCACACGCTTGTAATCCCAGTACATGGGAGGCTGATAGGTGGATCACAGGTTCAAGGCCAGCCTCAGCAATTTAGAGAGGCTGTCAGCAACTTAGCAAGACCCAGTTTCCAAATAAAAAATAAAAATAGGGCTGGGGGTGTAGCTCGGAGGTGGAATTCCCCTGGGTTCCATCCCCAATATCAAAAAAAAAGAAATCCCCTAGGTTCAACCCCCAGTGCCAAAATAAGTATGAAGTAAAGCAAAATAAAGCATAGTACTTCAAACATTTTATTAAATACTGTATCATTTAGCTATATTTGTCTGTATAAAACTAGCTTTCTTTGGGGGTAAAGTTAACCCTAAACCACCTGGCCCCTCGGAGTCGCCCCATGAAATACTGGCTGGTTCCTGGCCACTGCCCCAGCTACCTTTAGTGCCCCAGGGGACCCCACAAAGCTGAGCTTCCCTGGTCTTCCTTGGAAAATCCCTGGAGTTAGGTGCAGCCTTAGGTGAATGGGGCTGGTGGGGTCTATCTGCCTGCTTCAAACAGTGAGGTGTAGAGATTTCAGGCCCACAGGTGTGAGGGCCTCCCTCCAACAGCCACGCTTGTGTCAGAGCTGCACGGGGAGGGAGGGCAGCCTCTTTCCCTCCTATATGCACCATCGGGTAGTGGGTACACACACATCAGAACCTTGACCACTGGGGATACTCTTCAGAACTACACCCCAGGGGACACTGCCTGGCCCTGTGCTACATCTCAGTTGGCTTGCTTTCTGCATGACACCGCCACACTGTGGTCCCAGCTCAACATCCTCCCAGGCCCTCTGGAGCCAAGAGTCTCAGGCCTTGGCCTTCCCTGGACCATGGGAGCCAGAGAAGGCACCGAGAGCACAGCAAAGGCTCCCCAGGTGCTGGTAGCTCCATGCATTAGTAGAGGCATCCTGGCCTGTCCCCAATTTGCTACTACTACCTCCTCACACAGGAGCAGCCCCTCAACTGGACGTAGCCACCATGAAGCCCCAGGCCAGGCTGGGCCTTCACACTAGAACAGAGCCTCCACTCCCCTCCACTGTCGGGCTCTACCCCACATCTTCCAAACAGCCTCCATGGCTTGGAAGGGGTTCCCAGTACCACAGAGCCAGTCACCAGCTCCAGGACAGGCTGGAGAATGGGCCTCCGCTGGCCTGTGAGAGATGTGGGTCTGGCTTATAACAAGGAGCAGGTATGCTTGGTAAAGTTAAGGCAACATGGCCAAGTGAAGGCCATCAGGGAAGACCCCAGAATCTAAAGACCCTGGAGTGTTCTCAGTGTACCTGTCTCCACTTGGAAGAAGGTAGGTGGAAAGAGAAAGTGCTGAAGGCCCTGGGGATAGGGTTCCTTTTGTGAGACTTTTTAACAAATACTTTCAACCAATAGCAGGCTCAAGGCAGAGAGTGGCTACAGGTGGTGTGCTTTGAAGAGAGCCCTTTGCCAAGGCCCAGGAGGTCTGGCCGATCCCTCAAGTGGCTGGTGGGGGCAAGTGGTAAGCAGGGGTGCAGAGCCAGGCCCAGATCCCCAAGGCCCTGCCCGCACACGCCGTGACACTCAGCGTACAGTGCACACATCCAGGATGCAGAAGCGCGCGCGGCAGGTGGGGCAAGGCACGCGGCTGGCTAGCCAGGTGTCAGGGCGCTGGGGGTCCTGGCGGCTGGCAAACCACTTGCCCATACAAGTGAGACACCACATAGGGCGGCAGTAGCACTGCTGGCACTCGCCTACAGCCGGCTCCTGGCATGTCTTCACCAACTTCACACTGGCACGTGTTTGCATGCAACCAATGCAGGCCTCCAGCTCCTGCAGGGGTCACAGAGGGGATTGCAGGAGCCCAACAAGATGGTCCTATAGAGCCCACCCACCCCTTCCCTTGGCCCAGCCCCTACCTGGCTGCTAGGCACAGAGTAGGCTGGGTTGACCTCCACCAGGGAAGCAAATGTCTCCAAGAACAAGTCGCCCAGGCTCTGGCGGATAACCACATTGGCTGCACTTCGGATGGGTGCCCGGAGCTTCTCGCACAGCTCGCCATACTCTGCAGAGTTCAGCCTGCAGGAGGTGCAGCCTGTTGGGCTGGGCCCCTCTGCCCAAAGGGCCTTGACCTGGAGCTGGCCAGGAGAAACCAGCTGCCTGGAGTGGTGCCCAGGGCTACTGCCAGCAAAGATGGCCCTGAAGCCATCTGAGGGACAGAGGGAAGAACTAGAAGCCAAGGTGCCACCAATATGTGGTTCTTTGATATCCCAGCATGCATCCCAAGAAGCTGCATAGGTGGCTCAGTGAGCAGAAGGGGTGACAGGTGGGGAAGCTGCGGGCAACAGGGGCACTGCAGGAGGTTGATGCTACAAGGGTCAATTGACTGGTCCCACCCAGGCCTAGGAGTGCCATAACCCCCGGACCCCCCGCAGCTTCCAAAGGGGAATGAAGGCCAGAGCCTGCACCCTCCAGGAGACCACTGCCACCACATGCTTACCGGATGTCAAAGGGCTGCACAGCAGGGCTGATGCTAGCAACGCGGATGGTGAGAAGTTGCACGGGCAGGTTCGAATCTGGTGAGAGCTCATGCTGCCGAGACTCTGTCACAGTCAGGTGCACGTCCTGCTGCTGGGCCACGTGCACACGGTATGTGGTAACCTTCATCACCCATGTGTCTGTCACAATCACTCGGGCCCCTGGTGCCCCAGTAGCAAACTTATCAATCCGCCGGAACTCGGTGTTGATGGAGGAGGCCACAGCCTGCCAGCCGGACTGCGGGAGGGCATAGAGGGCCAGGGTGCGAGCCAGTGGGTGGCGGGTCCAGTGGTCCTGGGACCAGTAGTAGATCAGGATACAGGCGACAGAGGGAAGGGTCACAGCCAGCAGGAGAAAGAGCCGCCAGGCTTCCGGGACCTGGCTGGGGGAGTAGAGCTGCTTTTCTGAGGCCGCAAAGCACATGCCCACATAGTAGCCTGTAAAGGAGAAGGTGCCTCAGGGGAAGTCGGAGCTGACAGGTGCCATCTCCCTCCCCGTGGTGGGCTATAAGGGACACAGTGCTATCCCTGTGCTGGGAGAAGGGAGGGGCCACTTCCTCTGTTGACACGAGCCCTGGTCCTGGCCCTCTGCCCTGGTCACCCAGGGCCTGGTCAGCAACCAGGACAGGCGGGCCTCACCACCCTTGTACCTTCACACCACATGTTAGGGGAAAACGTTTTAAATTTATCATTTTAGTTTTACACAACACCCAAATACTGAAGAAAAACTGGGCATGGTGGTGCACGCCTGTAATCCCAGTACTTGGGAGACTGAGATAGGAGGATTGCAGGTTCAAGGACAGCCTCAGCAAATAGTGAGACTCATTAACCTAGCAAGACCCTGTTTCAAAATAAAATAGGGGTAGGGGTGAAACTCAGAAGGAGAATGTCCCCAGGTTCAATCCCTAGTGCCACATACACACACACACAAAATACAGAAGGAAAAAAAATCTTAGAAAACCAAAAGCAAACACAATGAGCTGGTCACAGAGCTGACCCCTGGCCTGCTGGGAGCAGCTACCCCTGCCAGAGCTTGGCTTCTCAATTCCACCACCTCTGATAGGCAGATCTGACATGGCCCATCCCAGAGCTGGAACACTGTGCAATAAAGTAAGCAAATACTCAAGAAATGACGGAGCATGTTGCAAGAATGTGGGAGGCAGCTTCAGGGCTGACTAACCAGAGCAAGACAATGTGAGTGTCAAAATAAATGACAAAGTAGATGGGAAGAGACTGCATAAGCAGAATCCTCTTTGCAAAAAGGAAGAGTAAGTGTGTGTTTGTGGCCAAATCACTACATGTTAAGTTAATGAGTTATGTAGCAATAGATAACTAGTATGTTTGTAAAACGTGTAAGCTTTAAAAAAAAAACAGAAAACAAACCTGTGAGGGCAACTCTACTGTCTGCTCTAGGTGTGGCCTCCACAAATGAACGACTTGTGCTCCCTAAGTTTGGTTTTCCCCTTGGGTGGGTGGGGGTACCAATGAGGGGGGGTGTGGTGAGAGGAACTCCAGAAACCCACCCTGTAGTCCTCAGGGGAACAAGCTGGTCAGGGAGCCCCACCTCAAAGCCCTTCTCTCTTCATCTGCCTCACAGGGTGCAGTTTCCTCAGGCCAAGAGACCAGCTGGTCAGGACAACCCCATCACCATCTCTCCACTGATCTCCCTCAGCCCACCTTCCCATCAAGGCAGGGCTGGGTGCCTCCATCCCACACCTACCTCCAGCTTTCCAGTGCCCAGGCTGCTGTGTCCTCTTGCCAACCTTTCGTGTGTCCACAGAGCTGCAAACTGGCAGGCCACCTGTCACCTTTCCTCCCATACCTAACTCATTCTGCGCCATCCAGAAGTCTCCCACCTGGTTCCCTGTCATGTCTCAACACCGGCCCCCAAATCCATCCTCCAACCAGCTCACAGACCCACCTCCCGGAGGCCCTGCTAACACCTGACTCACTGCCCTGGACAGCGCCTGGTAATCTTGGCCTGGCAGAAACCTCTGCATCACCCTCAACCTTGAACTTCCATGCCCACCTTCAGGTCACAATGCCACTGTCTCCAGGCAGCCCTGAGACTACTTCTGTTGGAATCAGTCAACAGGGGCCTTTTTCCTGGCAACTGCCCCCTAACATGGCAAGCACGATCCTTCGATCCCGCACCCCAACAGCGGTGAAGGGCTTGAGCCCTTCTCTCACTTGCAAGGCAGCACCAGGTGGCCGCCGCCCAACCAGAGCTAAGTGTGCCCCCTGCAGCGCTCGCTGGGGTGGCCCGGCCGCCTTTCCCACCAGGACTGACCGGCTTCCGGAACAGTTCGGGGCAGGGCCCCACCTCCCGGCCTGCCGGGGCCACCACGCCTGTGGGGTCTGAGCGCACCCCGGCGTGTTGCCAACCATGGGCACCGCGGGCAGGAGGCTCACCGAGCGGCAATAGCGAGTGGCACACGAGCGTGGCGGCCGTGCGGCGCAGGTGGTAGGGCACGAAGGCGGCGTCCTCACTGCCCAGCCAGCCCGACAGCAGGTTCTGCACGGTGAGGCCAGCCGAGTGGAACTCATTGGGCGTGAACACGAAGCACACAGCGAAAACCAGGTAGGCCAGAGTGAAGGTCACCTCCGGGCTCTCCATCTCGCCGCCTCCTTCCCCAGCGGGGAAGAGGCCGGAGCGGCCAGTCCCGGGTGGTCGGCGGGTGGTGGCCGCTGCAGGAAGGCCGCGCGCGCTGGACACTCTGGGAAACTGAGTCGACTGTCGGGCCGCCCGCGGGGCACGCTGGGAGACGGAGTCCGCCGTCGGGCTGCCCCCCGGGGGCTCTGGGAGACAGAATCCCAGCAGTTCGGCCACCCGTGGGGCACGCCGGGAGTCAGGCCGCCCGCGGGGTGGTCTGGGAGATGGAGTCTCACGTCGGCCCGGCCGCCCGCAGGGCACACTGGGAGGACAATCGAGGCCCCGCGCCCAACCAGTTTTGAGCCGTGGTGATAGTCCCCGCAAGGATGCCGCCCCGCCTCTACAGCAGCCCTGGAAGTCCCACTTCACAGCGAGAGAAACTTAGGCCCGGCCATGCCTCGCAGCACACTCGCGTCCGCGGCAGAGGCCAAGACTGCCCACCCGCGAGCCAGGGGCCGTGGTCTACAGTCCCGGAAGCGGAACTGCCGGGCTGGGGGGGGGGCGGGGCCTGTACGGCCTCCCATTGGTCGCCTGCGGCCCCGCCCGCTGATTGGCGGCGTGGCGCTAACCGTCGGTATTTGAATCGGCGGGCGCGGCGGGCGGCGATTGTGGGCTGGGAACGCTACGGCCACTTGGTGCTCATCGTCGGTACTTGAATCGGCGGCTGGGCTCTCCTCAGCTGGGCTTTTCAGGCTCGGCGCTCCTCCTTCCTCGCGGCAGGCGGCAGCGGCGGGCAGGTAGGCGACGGCCGCCGGGCAGAGGGGCAAGGGCCGGGGCGGTGGTCCGGGACCGCGAGGCCACCCTCCGTCTCGCCCCGCCCCCTGTCCCGAGGACTCCCGCCTGGAGGCCGCGGCGGGCCCCGACCCCGCCAGTCTGGGCCTCCGCATCGTACCGAGCTTCCCTCTTCGACCCTGCTGGGCGCCCACTGCAGCAGGAGCCTCTCTTCTGGTCCGGGCGGCCCTCGTCACTAGGCAGTGCCAGGCTGGGCAGGGCCGGGGCGTCCTTCCTTGCTAGCACGGGATGCCGGGCCGGCGCGCGCCGGTCTCTCCCAGCCTCTCCCGCTTGTCGTGGCGTGTCGGTGTCATGCGAGGCTCATCTCCGAGACAGAACCTTCGTCCCACGTCTCTTTCTAGCAGCTTCTCTGTCCTCCGCCTTCTTTTGTACGCGTCTGTCCTCGGTCTCTACTGCTGCTCCGGAGACCCCTGCTCGCGCTTTTGCAGTCATGCCAGGGATGCTTTCTTGTCCCCGCGGGTCCTGCGCCGGTCTCTGTCCTCTCCCTGTCAGCCTGGCTGCAACTTTGGAGTGAGTGACTGCTCAAGGAAACCTTTCCTCCCCTGCCTCCCGACTACAGACTGGCTGCTGCTTCCTCTGTCTCCTTTAGGGCATCCTCCCCAGAAAGTGCATGTGTTGGGGTCCCTCAGGACCCAGGCCACAGTCCTCTTTTCTTCCTCAGTCCCAGCCACCAGGGTGACCTCATCTTGCCTCACATACCACCTGTAGGTTGATTAGGAAGGCATGTATGTTTTCAGTCATAAGTGCTTGATCCTAAACACCTGCAAGCTTGCTGTTCCTCTTCCTAGGAGCCTTAGGCAGGATATTACCTACCCAGCCCCCTCCCAGCACCTGCTGTCCTTGCACTAGCAGCAGTAGCTGATTTCTTCTCCAGGGCTCATCCTTCATGTTACCTCCTGTACCTCACCTGGGGGCCATCACCAACTCCAGCTGGTCTATTTTCCACAGGCACCTGGACCCTGACCTCTCCTCCCCACAATGCTAATTCTCACCAGGACTGGTGCAGCAAAATCAGAGAGCGTCCTTATGCATTGTCGCCTACTCCACAGTCACTTCTGCACCGCAGAGGGCATCAAAACAATCCTTGTCAGGTTTTTGAGAGTTTTTGTTTCATTTTGTTTTTGGTAATGGGGATTGAACCCAGGGGCATTCTATACCTCTGAGCTACACCCCTGGCCCCCTTTTTTTTTTTCTTTTTGCGGTACCGGGGATTGAACGCAGGGGCATTCTACCTCCGCGCTACACCCCGGCCCAATTTTTTATACTTTATTTTGAAACCGGGTCTCACAAAGTTGCGGAGGGCCTCACTAAGGAGGTAGAGAGAGAGAGAGAGAGCGAGCGAGCTGAGGCTGGCCACGAACCCAGATCCTCCGATCTCTGCCTCCCAAAGTACTGGGATTACAAGCGTGCGCCACCACGCCCGGCCCCCTGGCACTTTTTATTTTGAAACAGGGTCTAAGTTGCTGAGGGTCTTGCTAAATTGTTGAGACTGACATCAAACCTGGGATCCTCCTGTCTCAGCCTTGCAAGTACTGGGGTTACAGCCATGCGCCACCACAACCAGCTTTGTCACTTTTTTTGCTCAAGAGCCTCCTTCATTGGCCTCCCTACAGTCAGCAAAAACCTGACCTAAAAAGGCTGGGCTCACTGTTCTCCCACCTTCCTGCCAGAAAGGCCTCTTCTAGGTCCATGTGTCCCAGAAGCCTAGGCTTGTGCATCCCACAGCCATCCACCTCCTGCCAATAACCTAAGTGTTGCCTTTGGCTTCTATTTTCTCATTTACACCTGTCGTGTATGGCCTCCTGACCAAGCCAGGTCCAACTTTCCCCACTGGCTGCAGCAGACTCTAGTCTCATCACTCCCCTCTCGCCCTTCCCTGTTCATCCCCTCACAGTACCACAGTGGTCTCAAGCCAAGTCAGCAACAGCCCCTCATGTTGCCGACCTCATCCCCCAACCTGGTCTTGGCTCCTCAACCTGAGCTCCTAGGTCCCCCCACCAGCACCAAGTACCCATCATGCCTCTTGGGGTATGTCAGTGCTCCGTTCTCTGGTGACACCTAGACCAGGAATATTCTAAATGAAAGGGCAATGAAACCTGTGTCCTATCGGTAACCAGCATGAGGATCTAGGGAAACAGGATGGAACTATTCTAGAATCATCTGGGCCTGCCTGGAGGCCTCTTTGTTGAAGCTCCTTGACACCCACTGAATAACTGAATCTCCCCACTGTCTTACCATCACCCAGCTTCTCCTTTGGGTGTCGTCCCTGCAAATACCCTGTCCTTCCCTACTCTCCTGCAGGTAGGAGTGTGCAAACCAGAGCTGCTATCCTATTTTCCTGTTCTGCGAACTTGGCCACAGCTGGCCCTCATGCTTTATACTATATGTGGAGCCGGGGCTTTCTCTGGCCTTTAAGCTTTCTTATAGACCAGGATCGTCCTGTTCCCCAGCTTTGGCCCAACAGCATGATGCAGTGGGAGGCATTCAGGAGTCACTCTGAGCCCTGGGTCTCTGTCAACCTTAGCCCTTTACTCTTAGCCCAGGAGGTGGCAGTGCTGCCTGAAGCAGGAAGAAGACTCACTCTGAGGCTCTCTCTGCCCCACCTGTCAGAGGACACCTGTGCAGGAGGGGACGTCTCCCTGTGTATTGTGAGGCAGCTCTACCCCCGGGTGTCTGTGTCCAGATGACGCAGTGTCACTGCCCTAACGCTGACACAAATGTATTCTGCTTTTCCAGAATGAGTCTGCAGATCTTAAATGACGAAAATGTCATCAGTGAAAAAAGTACAGAAAACTGTGACTTCCTGTTTTCGCCACCAGAACTTACCGGAAGATCATCTGTTCTTCGTCTGTCACAGAAGGAAAATGTGCCACCCAAGAACCAGACCAAAGCTGCAAAGGTGAGTGTGGACTCGAAGGCCAGCGCTTGTCAAGTGCTCGGGTTGGCTTTCCCGGGACCTGTGAGCTGCGTGGTTGTGAGGACTGGCATTGTGTAATGCCACTCTCTCCTCCTCACCCTCCAACAGGTGACTTTTCAGACACCTCTGCGGGATCCACAGACACACAGGATCTTGAGTCCTAGCATGACTAGCAATCTTGAGATGCCTTTTGTTCTGGAGGACAGCACTGGACTAGGAAACCAGCACTATGGCTGGATACAGAAAGAGAAGTAAGTGCCGGCACCGTTTCGTGTCCTGCGACTCGGCTCTTGCGGGAGCACTCTCTTGTCACACCTCGGCTGGCTTCCTTCTGATCTCAGCTCTAAGTATATGCAGTGTGTGGCCGTTTGTCAATAGAAAGTTAATTATGAGATACTGGAAAGAAGTTTTAATTTCATGCTTCATTCCTTTGCTGTGCCTTTGGCAGTCAGTCTTTTTTCTGTAACTTGATGAAAGAAACATCCTGACTCATCTCCAGGGAAGAGCTCTGCAGTTTCCTTCCTCTTGCGTTCTACTTGTCTCCAAGTCAGCATTTGAAGAGAGCAGAGAAACTGTCCAAGGATCCACTAGTCGGAGCACATGTGTAGCCGAAACAATCAAGACAAAGTGCTTGCCAGGCCTGGTAGTGCACTCCTATAATCCCAGTACTTGGGAGGCTGAGACAGGAGGATTGCAGGTTCAAGGACAGCCTCAGTAACTTAGCAAGACAGTCAACAACTTACCAAGACCCTGTTTCAAAATAAAAAACAAGTGCCGGGTGTGGTGGCACACGCTTGTAATCCCAGTACTTTGGGAGGCAGAGACCAGAGGATCCAGGTTGGCGGCCAGCCTCAGCTCGCGCGCGCACACGCTCTTTCTCTCTCTCTCCCTGTCTCTCTTTCTCCCTGTCTCTCTCTCTCTCTCTCTCTACTTAGTGAGGCCCTCCGCAACTTCGTGAGACCCGGTTTCAAAATAAAGTATAAAAAATAGGGCCGGGGGCGTAGCGCGGATATAGAACACCCTTGCGTTCAAGCCCCGGTACCACAAAAAAAATAAATAAATAAAATAAAATAAAAAACAAGGGCTGGAGCTGTAGCTCGGAGGTAGAATGCCCCTGGTTTTAACCCCCAGTACCAAAAAAAAAGGACAGAGACTCACTCTGAGACTGATCAGAAATGCTTGCCCACAACCAGGAGAAGCCCCTCTGCAGGCAAGTTGGGCACTCTGCCCTAAGCAATGCGGGTGGCCAACCTGTCAGCACCACAGGCATGTGCCCAGGTTTTGCCTGGAGGCAGCTCTTCACCTGTCTGGCACCACAGATGCTGTCTGTGTCCAGTGCAAAAAGGGATCTTCGTGGCATGATTTTGTGCTGGATTTTGCTGATTGGACTATTCAAAACTTTTTTGGGGGGGGTGAAGGTGGGTGTAGGGATTGAACCCAGGGGCATTCTACCTCTGAGCCCTACCTCCCCAGCCCTATTATATTTTTTATTTTGAAACAGGGTCTCCCTGAGTTACCACATGCTGGCCTTAAACCTACAATCCTATTACAGCCTCTCAAGTACTGGGGATTACAGGCATGTACCACCACACTTTTTTTTTCTTCTTTTTTTTTTTTGTGTGTGTGTGGTACTGGGGATTGAACCCAGGGGCATTGTACCTCTCAGCTACACTTCCAGCCCTATTTTATTTTTTATTTTGAAATAGGGTCTCACTAAGTTGTGGAGGGCCTCGCTAAGTTGCTGAGGCTGACCACAAACCTGCGATCCTCCTGTCTCAGCCTCCCAAGTACTAGGATTACAGGCATGCACCACCATGCCCAGATACCCCAGGTTTTTGTTGTTGTTTTGTTTTGTTTGTGGTGCTGGAGACTAAACCCAAGGGTGTTCTACCTCCAAGCTACACCCTCAGTCCTGTTTTAATTTTTATTTGGAATAGGGTCTTGTTAAGTTGCTGAGAGCCTCGCTAAATTGATGAGGCTGCCCTCAAACCTGAAATCCTCCTGTCTCATTCTCCCAAGTACCGGGATTAAAGGCTTACACCACCATGCCCAGCTCCCCTGGTTTCCTAATTTTAACATTTTCAGACTTGGAGGAAAGTTACACGAGAAAGCTGTGATCACAGGGTCGCCTTCATCTGAATCACTGAAATGCCGAGGCTGGCCCCTCCAAGCGATCTAAAGATCAAGTAATGCTTTCCCAAACACAAAAGCTTGTGGCCTCCTGCCTGTGGGTCAGTCCCCAGCCCCACCCTCCATCCTCTAGCCATCCCAACAGACCTGTCAGCAGCTCCATGCTCTATCTCCTGCTCCCTAGAACCCTTAGCTGGGAGGTACAGCAAGCACAGTGTTCTCCTAGGAAGATGCTCTCGGTCCTGGCACTCCCTGCAGCCGTCTAAAGGCAACGTCGGTGCTCAGCTTCCCTCTCCCTGGTGAAAAGCGAACCTTGTGTGCTCTGACCATCCTGGCCATGGTGCTCTGGTCCCTGAGTTAGAGGGGAAAGTAGGTTAGTGAGAAAACCTCCACTTGAACTGCTGGGTGTCCACATCTCTCTCTGAGCCCAGCATGCTGGCTGACCTGTGGGCATGTACGTGGTGAGATTTAAGCCAGAGGACAGGGTTTACCAGATGTTCTTGTTTTCTGTGTGGTCGGTTAGTGTTTTCTCATGGGCTGAAATTGAGTTGAAAAGCTCAAAGGCTCCTAGTGTTAACTAAATCTGTTTCTAAAAAGCCAACAGTTCACCAAGGAAGTGGACACCAGAGCTACCAATGAAATTCTCCAGAAACAAGCAGTGGCCAGTATTGACCCTTTTCCAGGGGATCCACTCTTGACCCTTGAAGATGATGGCTCCGACAAGCCCGATTCTGCCCCCCTGGCTGACCTGAGTTCCTCAAGGTCTTCCCAGAGCCCAGGAAGTCCTGAAAAGCAGATGTCATCTCCAGGACAAGTGTCTGGCAGCCCTGGTCAAGCCTTGAAGGAAAACGTTAGCTCTCATTCTTTAGTCGAAAGCATGCCATCTGCTTCTGAGATCCCAGAAGACCCTCCCAGGACAGCGTCCCAGCACAAGGCAGCGACTCCTCAGAGAGACTCGGGAGAAAGCTTAGGCAGGGCTACCTCGGACATGGCTGCTTCACCTCCTGGTGCAAGCCCTAAAGGCCTGCAAGGAGGAACGCCCCCCACAGACCTGGCTGGCGAGGCCACTGCCTGCCCCAAGGTCATGGACACTCCTGAGCCAGCAGCCGGCACCCAGCCCCTTCCCCATGTGTGCCCAGCCGGTCCCGAAGACTCAGTCCCAGCTGGCCCTGTGCAGGCCGGGGGGGCCACAAACCCAAGTTCTCAGAAAGAAGATCCTGCTGGCCAAACGGCCATCCTGCCAAGGCATGAGCCCATAAGGCTAGAACTGGACTTCTCTAACGAGGACACGGCCGAAAGGGCGGTTCCACCAAGGAGCCAGGGAAAGAGCCCCAAGGGCAGGCAGGAGCAGGCCCCCGAGGAGGCAGCCAAGGGAGAACAGCACCCCGAGCCTGCTCCCCAGGGCTCTTACCACCTCGACTGGGACAAGCTGGATGACCCAAACTTCGACCCGTTCAGAGGCAGCTTCAAGTCTGACAACAAAGAGGCCCAGGCCCCAGAAAACCCTGAGATCAGGCCAGCGCCGCCCGCAGCCGAGCAGCTGAGTGCCGGGCCTGCGGAGGACTCGCCTCCAAGCCAGTAAGTGCAGAGAAGGCGTGGCAAGGCCCGAGTCCAGAACAGCCACCTGCTCCTTGTGACCAGCTTAGAAGAAGGGGCCCTGGGGCTCAGGTGGACGTGAGCTGAGGAAGCACTGCCACTGGGTGCCCAACCCGAGGCTGGAGGGGGCTTGGGATTCCCTAGCTGCTGTGCGTAGCGAGCATGTGGGCTCAAGAGGGATGGGTGAGCAGAGGCTACCACTTGGGTAAAAGACAATGCAGCTGGCACCACAGCAAGGCACTGGCCCCTGACATGTCCCCTCCAGGGAGCAGCTGTGACCTGGGCGCTATCATTCCAACAGTCAGACACAGCCTGTTTCCCTGGGGTGCCTTCCCCAGTCACTTTCACCTACCTGCTAGCATGCACGCCTTCTTGCGTAAACCCCAGCAGCAGTGTGGGAGGAGCAGGTGGCCCCTCAGTGCTGGCATGGGGCAGGGGTGGTGGAGTACACAAGCCTCTTCTAACTGTCTCTTTAGGCAGCTGTATTCAGCCCCAGTGGGTGACATACCTGTGGTGCAGATGACAGCTGAGACCTCAAGAGCAGAGGACAAGGTACAGGTGGGTGTGTGCATGCACGCAGGCTGTGGTCACCGTTTGCGTATCATGCAGGAGAGTAAGAGGGCAGACGAGGCTGCTGACAATCCTCCCTTCCTGCTCCTCTGGTGTATTTCGAGGGCGCTGGGTGAGGTAGAGCCCCACACAGGAATGTCTTACTGCGTAAGATGACACAGATCTTCCAATCTTCCCTCCAGGAGGGAACCTCAAATTCCTCAGGTACCTCAGCTCCTGCCAGCTGCCTGGAGAGTGATCTGACAGCCACACCTGCTCAGCTGACACCCGAAGCTTCTCAGCAGGGACCGGCGCCCGCCTTGGAGCTGGAGGAGGAATGCTTCAGGGACCCAGCTGAGGGTATGTGGCCCCTGGGTGTCACTTGGCTTGTCCGAAAGTTGTCCCGGGGGCACTTGTGTTCCGTTGCATGGATCATTCTGTAGGCTGTTCTGTCTCCTGGCTTTGAATAGTCCATCAAAAGATGGGCATTGGGCCAGGCATGGTGGTGCATGCCTGTAATCCCAGTACTTGGGAGACTGAGACAGGAGGATTGCAAGTTCAAGACCAGCCTCAGCAACTTAGCAAGACTATCAGCAACCTAGTGAGACCCTGTTTCAGAAAAAAAGAGAGAGATGGGCATTTTTTGAAGAACAGGACTGATACCTTTACTGTAGAAAACTTCGAGAAAGGGAAGTTTAAGACTCACAAAGTAGGCAAAATATGGGAACAGGCAACACACAGGGAAAATACAAGGGGGTAGTAAACATCTGGACGCCCCTGGTGATTGGGGAAATACTATTCAGATGCATTTGACGAGAACTTAGGGTTGAATCAGCGTAAAGCCACTTGGTAAGATCTCCTTTTGACTACTTAAAAACTCATAGTCATTGAGACGCCAGGTGTGGTGGCACATGCATGTAATCCTAGTACTTGGGAGGCTGAGACAGGAGGATCCAGGTTCGCGGCCAGCCTCAGCTACTTAGTGAGGCCCTCCGCAACTTAGTGAGACCCTGTTTCAAAATAAAGAATAAAAAATAGGCCGGGCGTGGTGGCGCACGCTTGTAATCCCAGTACTTTGGGAGGTGGAGACCGGAGGATCCGGGTTCGCAGCCAGCCTCACCTCTCTCTCTCTCTCTCTCTCTCTCTCTCTCTCTCTCTCTCTCTCCCCC